>BCHU01000007.1:1205585-1506160 GCA_001599715.1 Phaeotremella fagi
TGCAATGTTCGTCAGCCGTCCTGTAAAGTACAACATGGGGAAATGATTAACAGTTTCACAGTGGAAATAACTTCGGTACATTGTTATGTCATGGAACCAATTTTGCTGCGAGTTGCAACAATTGTGCATTTTCCGGTACAACCCTCACTTGTAATTGCAGCGATGGTGATGGTAACAGTCCTTTGACTTCATTGAATCTGGGTAGGTGGTTTGCAGTTTCACATTTGCGAGAATCAGCTGACCGTGGTTGTCTTTAGCAAACTGTGTTGGTAACAATGGCAAGTATTTTTATCGATCTCTTGAACACATATTGACTTTGGGCTTCAGATGGTTCTCTTTACATAGGCTAAAAAGTGTGATTATGAGCATACAGCAACTTTTATGTCAGTGATAGACGATGTTAATGACGATGGACATTTTAGACCTGCCTTTCTTTATGCTATACGATTCTGTTCCTACTTTGTAGTACGGAATGTGCGATACCCTTTTCTTACAATATTCAATGTTGTCTTTACTTTGATTTCAATTTACGCATTCCGTCGAACAATAAGATACTGTACTCATTGGCATACCCTGTATCCCGCTGAAAGTCAGTTTGACGGTCTTAGAGCAGAGCATGATTGATATTGAGTCGATGATTGTTTTGATTAGGCTCCGACAATTTCGGATGATACGATAATACAGTACCTACAAAGACATCGTGCAACCAAAAATTCGACGCCGTGGCACTAGATTTGTACATCAGATGCTCCTTTGCGATGTGGGTTCCGGTAATCTGGAATATCTCAAACCATCCAAAGTTAAATCTAACAAGGATCCAAGACATCTCACCTATTTCTCAGGAATGTCGGAAAGACTCGAAAAATTATCTTCTGTCCTGTTACGTTCTTGTTCCTGTTACCGTACTTTTTTTCAGGTGCAAAAAGCCACTAAAGAAGACCCTCAAACTGCCTTATCCAGAGAGGTAACGCTTATTTTTAATTCCATCTCACTTGCCAGTGTGTGGCTCCATCAGGATGGAGACAGAAACAAAAGAGTTGTAACAACAAAAAAAATATTGTTTAAAGAGACGGAGGATGTTGGAGAGCATGCAATCTTTATCAAACTTTACGGAACCCAACTAAAAATGAGAGTTAACTTCGTAGTCTACCTGACAATTAGCCTCCTGACGAACTTCTACACCGTCGATTTAGCGAATGCCAAATCCTTTCCAAAAAGGTCAACACAACTGAAGGACAGAGTTATAGCTCGGTCAAATGCTGAGGCAATGCAACTTGGTCTACCTCTAGTGAGACCAAAATCTGTACCAGCCAGTAAGTGTCCATAGCGAATGACTGTTGAGATTCAGGTTTTAATGGTAAAGCGAATACCACTTATCTTGAAGAATGGGCAAAACGTAAAGGAACTCCTGTTATTGTTAAGCGTGCTGGTGCGTCGCCAACAACAGTTCCGTAAGTCGCATATTCCCTGTCTGCTGTTCTCTGTCAAACCAAACCTGGATAATCTTGTGCTAACTTACAGTAGAGCGACTGGTGATTCGGCAAACTTTCAAGAAACCTGCTCTGCGCTTTCTTTTGGTTCTCACTATGTAACGACTCTGTATGCAAATTGCGTCAATCAAGCTGCTGTCAGTGCTGCAACATCGATAGATCTCAATACCGGAATGTTCGTAGTTCTCACACACTGTACTCATGCTGTGCTGATTAGAAAACAGAGGCAATGTTCTTGGGGTCTTGACCTGTCATGTAACGAATTATATTGGTACATGTAATACGTGTAAGCTCTCAGGGACGATACTCACGTGTACCTGCAGTAATGGTAGTGGTGTCACTGCTTCCACATCGTTGGATCTTGGTAAGCTGCTTGTGAGATTCATTAAACCGAGCTGATGATTACTGTGTCTGCCATAGCTACTTGCGTCGGTAACAACAGTAAGTCTTTCTGTCGGTCCTTGAAACATACCGTAACTGATTTTGCGACAGACGGTGTTCTCTATATAGGCTAACCTGTAAATGGAAGATGGGAGTCTGGCTTTTCTTATCTAATTTGATTATTCTGCCTGGCGTTGAACACATTTGTTCTACTTTCCACACTTTTCTTCGATTTGACAATACCTTTTGCTAGAAGCAATGCATACTTCGATCGCACATACCTCGTCCCATGAACAGTTCTGGCACTGAGTAAAAAAAAATATCCATCCAAAACAGACATATAGGTGCATTCTTATCCCCCAAGCTTTAGCTCCTACATCGCATACCTGAACCTCGGGTTCCTCTTATCAGTCTCATCCGCCAATCCAGCAAGAACGGCATCATGATCTTCGTACCCAGTGACATCTTCTCCAGTCGCTCTATCCCTTGCACGATTTTCTCTCCTAGCCAGGAAATACAAAGCTAGATTTGCGAAAATGTGGGCGCCTTGGAAACACAAAACAAGCAAAAAACCATCTTGATATTGAGGTGCTTGAGAGGTTAAAAATGCTTGTGGCACACAGATGTTCGAGACACAATCTATTAAAACGTTATTCATGCACCCTTGGAGATAGAGGAAATGACTTACACGCGAAGAACGTCATTGTTAGAACAGTCTGCTTCTTGGTAGCACCTGCTATGTTCTGTCCTACCATTGACAAGATGATGGGGTCTGTTAGAATTAGTTTTGTGCCACTAAGGTTTTGGTGCGATGAAAAACATACATCCAATGGCATTCAAATTGAGGATAGACAGGAATGTAAGCGCGATTGCTTGATTTGACCCTGTGTTTGATAGATGGGTGTAAAGTATAGCAGCACATGTTACGGTGATTACAGCGACTCCCGCAAGAACAAGCTAAGATCGTTTAGCACAGACTGAATATTGCTTTATGAACCTACAGTTTTTGCTCGACGCATCTTTTCGAAATGAGAGACTGAATATCCGGTAACCATGACACCAAGACTGGCAATTGCCCAACCGGGAATCTGAAGTAAAAGACTTTTCAATCCAGAGTAACCGAAACCTTTAATTATGATTCCACTGAAATTTGTTTGAAGAGATACACCTGACTGTTGGAAAATCAAAAGGAAAAGCAGACTAAGGACGTGTTAGTCATTCTCAAAGGATTATCTTTGCTGCAGATTCTGATCATCACTCACAGCCATGCTTTGAGATCAAACAAAGCCTCCTTGACTTGATACCACTTGAAGGTTTTATTTCTGAACTCATCAGTCATCGGACATTTTGAACAGTGTTTCACTCACTTGATCCCCGTTTGAGAACGTGCCACTCTTTCAACAACAATGGCTCGTTGACGAGCACTTAACCACCAAACCGAACTTGGTTCATCTGGTAGGAAAAACCAAACGAATCCACCGGTTATCATTGTGAGAATACCTAGCAAGAGGAAAATCCATCTCCAAGGTTGCAATGGTACATCACTGGTCTGTCCCAGACCAAAGAAGATGACCAAGAACGGAATCGGGAAAATGGTGTTGGCTAAAATCCAAATGCAGAATCGTAAAGGCTGTTCATGTTGTTGATAGAATCGAGCAGTCGTTGCGGTGAAACCTGGAGCCATTGCGCTTTCGAACAGACCTAATAGGAATCTAACTACCGCTAATTGAGCAAAGTTTTGTACACCGGTAGTTCCTAACATTGTTGCTCCCCAACAGAAGAAAGCGATGGCGATAACTCGACCAGTGTGATAACGTTGTAGCAACAGGTTGGCAGGATCTACTAATCAGCTTTGATTCTCACCGACTTCCTTACAGGTTCCTAGAAGAAGACCAAAATCTTTGAATTTCAGTTCGGTGGTTCATTCCAGAGGCTCTATACTCACAGTAGATACTGACTGCCCAACTGTATTGGGTTCCGACTAGACCAAGGTCGGTCTGGATGGTCAAAGTGGCAGCACTTCCCAAAGCACTTTTGTCAACTAATTGGAGACCCGTTCCACAAGCTATAGTTTTCTGGTCAGAATATTGCTCTAAAGTAGAAATGCAAAACATACCCATGAGTGGCAGAAGGATCCAGTCCATCTTTCTAATGAGAGCTCTCTCTTCCTCTCTAGTATAAGTGAGATCTTGCCTAACAACTGTAAGCAGATCTCCATAAAACCTCCCTTACCCTTGCAATGCTTTAGCTGCATCATCCATATGTTCTCCTTTCAACTCATCAGCTTCGAGAACGTTATGCAACCTTGCACCATCTTCAACATGATGTGGGTTGACTTTGTCGTCATCACCATTAATTGAAGCAGGAGTGGCAGAAATTGTTTGAATCTCGTGGGACATATTTTACCTTTAAAGTGGGGAACAAAGGCGCGTCTTACAGCTTAAGTAGAGACATGAGCCTGCACTGAATGGAGGAATCACCTGACCCCAATGGAGGCAAATGAAAGATTCCGTGCCCCCTGGGGTCCTTTACGAGACCGAACACCGCTGTTGCGTAATTCACAGACAGAGACACACACATTCCGTTTACATCAACATATATAAACAAAGACTAAACTATAAACGTTGTGGATACTTTCCGCCCATACCGCTTCTCAAAATAACCCAACAACGTTGGCCGGACTTGCAACCGCTCCAGGAACCTGAATTCGTCAGCCTAGACTTTGTGGAAACTCACGTTAACAAGTATACTAGAAAGGAAAAACGAATATTGACCTGTGGCTCCACAATGTTCTGCCAGCTCGTCCAGGTCAAACAATTCTCCAATTGGCATTCCCCATCCCGCGAGAATACGTTCTGCTCGTCAGCTCTCTTTTGTTGACTTAACATACCATGTAAAACCAACTGTGGCTCTTTTGGACTCCACGTCTCAACACTCTTGTTATCTGATCCAATAGCACTGAATCTACTATTCCAAAGCCATTCAAGCAAAGCTTCACTAACGTCCAAGCCTATCGTCTCTGGTTTCTCAATATCTGCCATATCATGAAGACGCTCAAGTTCAGCCCTGGATTTCGTTTTATATTGAGCGATCCAGCCTGTACGAATTAAAAGGATATCGCCTGGTTTTATGGTGCTGTTTTGAGATTTCAGACAATCCAGTATGTCTTGGAATGCAATCTTGTATGTTTCTGGTGCTTGTCCTGGCTCGAGATAGTCATGAATTCTACCTTGTTTCTTGGACCAGGTGTACCAGTCGACTAGTGTAGCTCTTCCAAAAATTCCTTTGCGCCAGTCTACGGATAGTCAGTCTTAGTTGTCCACTTCACACCATCAACCTACGGTGAATTCCACTTGGTTCAGGGGAGGCCACAAATTCTTCAACAGTTCTTCCCATATAATATTGCTTTCTTGTCAGACAATCATGACTCTCAAACCCACCTTATTGCATCCGAAGTGACGGAATCCATCCCATTGCGACGAAGCTTGAGAATTGAAATGCCATTCATCATCGTTGACGTCTCTCGGAGCTCGGTGGATGAAATCTTTCGTGAAAGCGGTTCGACCTTTTGCTGGGCGGAGAAGAAAGTCCATAGGTAAACTCAGAGAGATTCTGTGACCGGTACTGATTGATTTTGCAGCACTAGAGACCGTTTCGTCATCAAGTAGATTCTGATTGTAAGCGCGATTTCCTGGCATACAACTCACCAAGGTGCCAAGTTGATCGTTGGGCCCGAATACTCCCCAAGCGTTACCTTTGGGCCCTTTCGGATCGATCGTGAGCTCATTATATTTGGGGTAGTCTTTCATTGTAGAGGTTTTGGTTATAGATGTGGTCATGCTCATGTCTTCAAAGTGGTTCATGATCCACATACTGCAGAGCTAGTGCGGTTCTTCGGACCGATTCTATGCAAGGGTGACGGGTTCAAGTCCGTACGCCAATACATAAAAAGCAGCTCTAGCCAGTAGTAACCTTCTAAGCATCTCAGATATGTCCACCAAACCAGTAGTATACACTCTCGACCGCTTTGATCCAATTGGAACAGAGTATATGCACTCTCTGTTCGAAGTTATTGGACCGCAATCACCGGGTATTGAAAATTGGAAAGAAGAAGCTGTTGGTTTACTGGTCGGAGGAGCCAAATTACCGGCTGAAGTTTTGAGAAGTTGTAAGAAACTGAAGTACATTGTTAGACATGGTACTGGGTATGATGGTGTGGATGTACCTACCTGTAAAGAATTAGGAATTATCCTGTGTAATTGTCCTGGGATTAACGTGAGTCAGGTGGAGAAGCAAGTGCTAATTCCAACCAGGCCATGTCCGTTGCCGAAGTTGCTCTTAGCTTGACTTGTGCTACAGCCAAAAACGTCGTAGAGGTAACAAGACAAATACGATCTGGAGCAAAACTTGACAAGAGTTTCAAATGTCTCTATTCCGCTGGACTTCTCACTGGGAAAACTTTTGGTATAGTTGGAGGAGGTGCTATTGGATTCTTGACCGCCAAAAAATTGTAGGTGACCATCTTGGTACCTCTGACTGACTTGCTAGCTACGGAGCATTCGATGCGAAACTCGTCATGTATGACCCATACGTTCCAACTGATGGATCAGGTTCATGGGGAACCTTGCCACATACTCGAGCAGCAACTCTCGCCGACGTTCTTCCAAATGTGGACGTTTTGTCTCTTCATCTTCCTCTCTTGCCAACAACTAAAGATCTCATCAAACTCGAAGAACTCAAAACTATGAGACCTACCGCCATCATCATCAACACAGCCAGAGGGGGTATCATCAACGAGAGCGACCTTTTCACGGCTTTGAAGGACGGGGTCATTGCAGGAGCAGGTATCGATGCTTGGGTCTCAGAACCACCTACAAGAGAGGTTTATGGCGATAACCTCGATATTGATACTTTAACGACAACCCCTCATATTGGAGCTGCACCTTCAGAAGTTCAAACGGCTCTTTGTTGCGCCATGTGCGACCACATGCTGGAGATGTTACAGGGAAACCCACCTAGAGACCGCGTAGCTTAGAATTGACAGAATGCATCTACTGTTCTTTCCCTCTGCACCAGCTAAATTCGTTGTCGGCTGCATGTAACCGGATTGGAAGCGTAATGTGGGGCTCCATTTGGGCGTGGCACCTTCATTATTTTTTGATATGGAGAAATGCAGAGACTGTTGTCTTCTGTTTATTGTATCCTTTGAAACCGTGTTTTATTGCAGCTATGCATGTTAGGCATTAATTTTGAGAGTATTGGTGGTAGTTTCATGCATCTAGCTTTCATAATGAGCGAGAAATAGAAAACTTTCAAAACACCACCCAAATTACAATTAATCAAGGAGACATCATCGGTGAAAAACCCCACAAGGGAGGACGCTCCTCCCAGTCGGGATTCATTCCGTACCATAGTAAAAAACATCTATATAGTGCAGATGCAGAAGATGTTTTCAAAAAATGTCAACTTTAACAACAACTCAACCAAATGTCCAACTCACAATCTGATGGCCTCTCAGCCGCCCGTCTCCTAGCTGTTCCTAACGTCGTCAAGGACAAGCTTGCCAAGGGTCAACTCGCACACGCACTATCCATCAAATTGATCCCAAACGTAGAGATCGTCCATTACGCAAAGGTTTCAGGCTTCGACGCCATCTTGATCGATCTCGAACACTCAAGTTTCAGCCTGTCCACAGCCAATCAACTGAGTGTAACGGCTTTAGCACTGGGTATCACACCCATCATCAGAGTACCGGCCAACACCTCCGATTGGATTTCAAGGGCACTCGATGGTGGTGCACAAGCTGTCATCGTCCCACATGTCAATTCTGTTGCTGAAGCTGAGAACGTAGTCAAATACGCTCGATTCGCTCCTCAAGGTGAACGATCTGCTACTGGTGGAATGCCAATTATGCGCTACGCTGCCCCTCCAGCAGAATTCGCTAGTCAAGTCGCGAATGAGAATGTACTCGTAATTTGCATGATAGAAACAGAAGAGGCTTTGAAGGTTGCTGAGTAAGTCCATTATTACGTCCTAGCTGATCCAGTCCTCTAGTGATATTGCCGCAGTACCTGGTGTCGATGTTGTTCTCATTGGCAGCGCTGATTTGACCCAAGAGTGAGTCAAAAAAAATGGTATCTGACTGACAAGTAGCATGGGAATTCCCGGTCAATTTGATAACCCAAGACTCGCCGATGCTTATGCAACGGTCTCAGCTGCTGCTACCAAAGCTTCTGTCAACGGTCGGCTGGTCTCTGTTGGTATTGGTGGGCTACCGTAAGTGTTCGAAGGTGGTCAAAACTGAACTCAAGTGGTCGAATGGATATCATCACCGCACTCACCAAAAAGCACCACAATGCAAATTTCCTCATGTCAGGAGCAGACAACTCTTACCTCATTTCAGCGTTGAAAGCTGCAGGTCAGAAATGTAAGACTATGACTGAGCAATGTGAAGCAAGTCGGAAGTAATGTTTGTACTAGCGAATGAATGCATGCATGCGTTGATTTGAGTTGCCGAAATTAAGCTCAGTTACAGCAGGCAAGCGGTTAAGCGGTATTTGTAAACCACAACAGATCCACTTTTTGATTTCAATTTTCACCTTCTACTTCTTCTACATTAAATGCAATTATGGAAACAAACACAGATCTCGTTAAGTCAAATAAAGCAGGACCTTCAAGGTCAGGACGTACTGCACGATATGGTCTCTCGTGTATAGGTTGTAGGAAACGGAAACAGAAGTGCGATTGTAAAACACCAACTTGCGGACGATGTGAACGACTCAACGAGATGTGCTTTTACGAAAGTACTGTTCGAAATCAGCCTTCTCCTCATTTTCTTCCACTTCTCAATCGAGCTTATGAGTTCTTGCACACCCTTACTGTCGATAACACTTATTCCAATGTCGAAGAGATGAGATCCGCCGTCTCATCATTCATCAGTGCGACTTGGCCCCCACCCGAATTTTCATCTAGAAATACCTCTTTTCAAAACCGCTCGCAGTCTTCACAGCCAGAAGCAATCTCAGAGACAGCGAGTCAAGAAGCTGTCCGTGCAAATATGGAAGGAGAGGAACCTGAAGATGGAGAGGTTGACGAGTTGTTGATGCACATGAGTTTAGGGGACAATGGACAACCAGTGGGTAAATGACGAGACGATTGTACTGATCTATCAGAGTGGACACTTTGGGATGACGTCTTTATTCTGGGAAGCACCTCCTCCGTCTGTTGTTGATCGTCTCCAGAGACGTCTCTCTCACAGCAACCAATCAATCCGACCACAACTTCGAACCTCCAATGAACGTACTGGATCCATCAGGAGTGGGGACCCTTATGTGGACGATGAAATTTGGGTGACCATGAATGATTCTGAAAGACCCGAAGACGATGAAGCAGCAACACTTAAAGCTAATTCGTCTATGCTCAGTGGATGGGAAAGCTGTGAGTGATTTCCTGCTAGCCAAGCTGATTTCCAGTGGCTTTCCACAAACTCTGCTTGGAGCAGGGGCCTGAAGAAGCAGAGATGATCACTCATCTTCTGAAAGTGAGTCTGAAATGCGAGGTTATCTGACATCTAGACCTACTTCTGCTGGCGTATGTCAATGCCATTTCCTAAAACACGTGAACTGATTAATTGCAGAATACGGTCATCATTGTGTGGTTTATCGACCTGTTTTCATGCGTGAGTATAAAAATGGGGATGGTACTGATACGGTCAGGTGATATGGCTCTGGATGGATCTTACTACAATGCTTTTCTTCTGAATGTCATCTGCGCAAACGTGAGCTCCATTTCAATCGTATTCAACTAATGGCAGTCCATACGATATTCTGATATGCATGGCCCCGAAAGTTCTGGTAGGCCAGCTACCCCACCGGTCGATTATCTGGTCCGTGCCAAGCAGCTCCTTTCAGAGGAGATGGAGAAGGTACGTTCTTGTTCAAGGATTTGCTGACACGTGTTACAGCCATCTAGTGTACCTACCATTCAAGGTCTACTCTTACTGGGGCAGCGTGAGTGTGTCATGGGAAAAACGTCGCAGGGGTGGATGTATACAGGGTGAGTTATGCGAGAAAACATCGTTGACATCCAGGATGGCTTTCCGTGCAATGAGGTGAGACTGGTTATTGTTATCAAAAGCTTTTCTAACCAGAACTTTCACAGAGACCTAGGGATACATCTCGACTGTACTCGCTTACCTATTTTTGGATTTGGAACTTTGTCAGCTGAAGATCGGGAAATTCGAAGACGACTCTTTTGGTCTGCTTTCACTTGGGATAAAGTCATTAGTCTATCACTAGGTAGAACCCCGACTTTCAACGCTTGGATGAATGTGTCACCCGGACCAATAGTGGACGATACAGAAGATGATGGAGATTGGACACCTTACTATACACCTGGAAGCTATCCAAGTGATATGGAAAATTACCCTCCTCAGAAATCATATTTGACTCTAAATTTCCGATACTACATTCAGGTGAGTAGTAAAAGAGGGCGACGCTGACAAACAAGCTGTGTGAAATCTTACAGAAAATAATTATGCGTTTATACGTCGGTCGACCTCAGCGAATACAAAACGTTCCCTTTGTTCACTCAATGAGGACGAAGCTACTGGAATGGTTTGAACAACTTCCGGCGGTACTGAAGTTGGATGTTTCTGACCTACCTCATCAATGTCCACCTCCTCATATCTTCGGTACAAAGTGGGTCAAAATTGTCACAACTTGTAACTAACAAAATTAGCGCGATGTATAGAGCAGCCTGGATTCTTCTCTACAGAATTTATCTACCGAACGTATCTCCAATACGGATTGTACCAAATGCCATTACTACTGAGGCAATGACGGCCAGTACTCTCATGGCAACAGAATTACATCACCTTTTTGAATTGTACCAACGGACTTTCAAACTCAGACATCTCACTTATACATTGGGTTGGTGTATGGTACGTTGTCATTCAAGTGTTGGAACTGACCATGAGTATTCCGCTGCTACCGTCAATGCGATGGACTTCCATTCGCAAGATCCTTTGATAGCAGCAGCTGCTAGTCCAAGGCTGATGATGTCTTTACAAGTTCTTGAAAAGGGTAGTCTGGTCACACCTGGTACTAAACGAGTATGTTCTCAATATTTAAGTATACTGATCTATCAGTCTATCGAAATTATCAAACAACGATTACGGACTCCAGTATTGAGAGTCTCTAAACGACCTGCATCAGTTGCAGAGCTCCCTGATCTTCGAGAGAATAATCAACCTCTTACACATCTCAGTGAACATCAATATTCTCAATCTCAGGTTGCACAACCAACCAATTTTACTTTCCCAATTACCGACTCTCAAAATTCTATACAAGGGCTTTATGAAAATCCCACTGAATCAATTGATTCCTTCGATCTCCACGATCTATTTCCTCAGAACGACGGTACTACCGATTTACTGTATGGAATGAACGCGATGCCAACGACCAACAACGGAGGGAGTTTAGATTGGGAATACTGGAATAACATGCCGAATCTACAACAACTATGAATGACCGTTTGCTTGTTTCAAGCCTTTACTAGCTCGTAATGGAGTTCCTCCCTCGCAATGCCAATCAACATAATAAATCTCACCTCTAGGGCTGTCTACAAAGTACAACCTCTTTCGATCTGTTTCTGTACTTCCAAAAATACAGTTTGTTACTCGAGAATCCTTCCCTGTTGTGAACCTAGCCAAGGGGATTCCTGATGGATCCACAACGAAAACTGATGAAAGTCCCGGTACACAAATGAAAAGATTTCCCTCGACGTCGACTGTTAAACCATCAGGTCCTGATGGACCAAACGATGAGACTGGGATAGTTAGATCAATTCTTGTTGATGCACTCACAGAATTTAACGACCTTCGTCGTAGTTCCATTCGAATGCATTGGTCCTCTCCAAACACTATTCTCCCTCGTCATAGCCACGAAAAGAATCTAATGATCAATTTCAATAAGAGCAAGACACCAACCTGTTCATCAGGTGTTAGTACCAGACCATTAGGACTAGGACCATTATTGAGTAAAGTCTCCAATCTTCCCTCGGGAGATAGACGATAGACTAAGCCAGTAGGATCAGTCATGCCCGTTTGACCTTGATCTGTGAAATCTTCATTGTCAATAGTGGTTTCATTGTGGATCGTACAGATGTCTCCATTTTTCGCTACAATAAGGTCATTTGGACCTTTGAACCTTTCTAGATTCCTTCTTGTCAACAATGGTTTGACTTCGCCAGTTGATGGATCAAGTAACAACTGAAATAAATTAGTTCCAGGTAGTCAGATCCTCCACCCACCAATCCCTCTTTATAGTCTGCTACCACCAAACAGCCATCGTCTCTCAGAGCTAATCCATTCGGCTCCCCGTCCCATTGGGCGACCACAGAGAACACCTTAGTCTTGAGATTATAGGCAAGGACTCGACCATAAGGAACATCCACCATGAAAAGGTTTCCTTGTGTATCTGTCGTCGGTCCTTCCAAGAATATTCGAGGAAGTTGACCAGTGGCTAGATGAGGAATCAGCTTTTGACATATGATAAAAGTAACACTTACGCATCAACCATTCACTGGTACCCTTGGCGAGAAGCTTCTCCGGTACCACATCTAAAAGCTCTGCTATAGTTACAGGTGGTATTGGGTAGAACGCAGCCATACTTCCAATATGTTGACTTGAACGAAGTTCTTGAGTGGCATTATTTCAACTGTTGGTCATTCTTCGGTAAGTCCATAACCTGAGATCCACCTCGCTGTCCAATCCGTTCATCTCAACCCCGGGAATGTTCCCGGACACCGTTCTCTCCACACCCACAGTCATTTGACTAATTAGAGAAAAAAAAATGAATCCCATCGTGGCTGGAACAATAACATTTACTGCTGAAGAGAGGAGTATAAAGATGGGCCCCTTGGAGAACTGATGCCCCACTTATCCCACAATTCCTATAACAATGAGTACTTTACCGCACGAACGAGATTCTGTCTCTCGTATAGAGAGTTCGACAACTATCGATGATAAACCTTATCCACAACATCTGGAGTCTCGTCCAAGATTACCTGGTGTCTTTGAAGAAGATGAATTGGCTGCTCAAGGTGATGATTCTGCTGATGCTTTGAGGGGGTGAGTCACGGAACTTGTGCTCTCCTTTGAAGATTTTTAACTAAAAATGAATCAGTCTTTCACTCGATTTCACTCCAGAAGAACATCGCGCTTTAGTTCGTAAGATGGATTTTATTTTGGTTCCAATGATGGGTAGGTACACTTCTTGAACGTTAAATACTAAAGTTTCAGCTTTTGGCATCGGTCTCCTGCTCGTGGACAAATCCGCATTGGGTAGTGCAGCTACTCTCACTCTTCAAGCCGATCTTGGGTTGGTTGGTACCCAGTACAGTTGGGCTGTTAGTGTATACTGTAAGTTACGATCGTATACTAAGATAAACTATACTGACGTCCCTCATAGTCTTCGGTCTTTTGACTGGTACATGTAAGAGTGTGTCATCGCTACAGTACTGATTCCCAAGATCCTGCGAATATCCTCATTCAACGTTATCACACTGGGTACGTTTTGGGAGGTGCATTCCTCTGTTGGGGCTCAATTATGTTATGCACAATGGTAAGTATGATTACGATATCAAGTGGTCTATTAAACTAACTTTTGTACGTTAGGCTGTCAAAGACTACGGTAGTCTCTTAGCTGTTCGATTTTTCCTTGGATTGTTCGAATCCGCTGCTCTACCTTGTAAGTTCATGTGATCAATCCTGTGAATCAAACACTAAATCTGATTCAGCATTTACCGCTACTACCGCTCGATTCTATACTCAACAAGAACAGCCGTTACGTTACGCTCTTTGGGCATTGGGAAATACACTGTTCCCCATTCCCTTCTTAGTCATTTTCTTCGGTATCGGTCAAGTTGGTGATGTACCGTTACAACCTTGGAGGTAAGCAGCGTATTATAAACAACATCCTACTCTCCATACTGAAACTTGAATTTAGATGGATCTTTTGTCTGTTAGGAGGAATCACTTTCCTCATGGGAATCGTTATTCTATTCTTCTTCCCAGATAAACCAAGTACCTGTAGATGGATGACCCCACGTCAACGAGCACTTGCAGTAGCTAGAGTAGCGAAATCTCAAACTGGCACTAAATCACATATCTTCAAAGCTTATCAAGTGAAAGAAGCACTTGCAGATCCAAAAGTTTGGTGGTGAGTAGAAATCTTCCTTCCCATTACATAGCAAGGCATTGACGAATACACAGCGCTGCTTTCATGTTCGTCTGTCAACAAGCTGCTCCAGGTATCACCGCCAATTTCTCCGGGATCATCATCAAAGGCTTCGGTTTCTCGGGCTTGAAAAGTCTGTTACTTCAAATTCCAGGTTGGGCCGTACCCTGCATCGCAACACCGTTATCTGGTTATTGCACAACTAAATTTGAATTCTTGAGAACAAGGAAGACTGTGAGTACCTCTCTCATTTCCTGTCAAGTAGATTGATACTGATCCACTCAGTTTGTCATCATTTTCGTCGCTTCCATCAGCCTTATCGCTGAGATCATCACCTACGTTTTCCCACCTGTCGCAGGCTCCAACCAAGGTTTAGCGTTGACATTCATTTCTCTTTTGAGTATCGATCAAACTGCTTGTGAGTATTAAGTATTTTACAAATTACTTTCCCCGAATTCTAACATCCTATCAGATCCACTTATCTTATCTCTTGTTGGTCAAAACAACGCTGGAGCAACCAAGAAGCAGACTGTATACACCATCACGTTCCTTATGTGTAAGTACAATAGACCTTTCTCAGATCTAACGATCAGATTGTATCGGTAACATTTGCGTACCCCAATCATTCTTGGCCTCCGAATCACCAAGATATCAAACTGGTCTAATCACCGTCATGTCCCTTCAATGTGGTTTAATTATTCTAGCGGGTGTCTACTATTCCCTCTGTCGACTAGAGAACAGACGTAGAGATCGAATTCAATCAATAGAAATCCAGTCTTCTGAAGCTGAAGAGAGAGATGTCATCTTATCAGGTCTTGCGGACGAAACGGATAAACGTAATCCTAGATTCCGCTACCTATCTTAGTTGCTATGTTCTTAGGGATTTATTATTTTGGCTCTTTGTTCCAAATTATCTTATGCATTTAGGTCGATAGAATGTGACAACGGGTCGTTGGGTATCAATAGCAAAAGCCTTTACAATCTTTGAATCCTATGAGAAAATATACGTAGAGTCGTTAGGGTACAATCGTCAAGCAGTTTCTAAAGTCGTCAAGAATGATGTTGTTTAGCTTGATGGCGTTTTAGAGCGTCCATCCTGTATTCCGGTCAGTGAAAATACTCCAGAAGCATGATTTGACTTACCTCGTGAAACTCTCGCCACAAGAGTTACAAGTAACTTTGGGTTTATCTTTGATAGTTTTCCACAGCAGAGCCTTATCTTCAGGCAACTTCCCTTCATAAACTAATTCACCTTCACGTCTTGCATGACGAGCCATGTGTCTCGGAAGATCATATTTACGTGTAAAGAAATCTTGACATCGATTGTAAGGCTAAAATGTGTTAGTAGACTGATCGCTAACTGAATTGATATTGAACCTACTGGTAATGGGTTGACGTAATCACATTGAATCTGCCCTTGGCCAGTCGATGGACCTTCTCCACTTGCCCTTCTTACTTTAGTAGAAGGAGAGGTGGTTCCTACTTTTCTACCTTTCTTGACTGGAGCAGTCTTGACTCCAGAAATAGGGTTGGACACAACCCTTGCCCTTCCAGTCTTTTTCATGACACCGGGACGACCTCTTGAACTTCTGCCTTTACCTCTTCCAGTACCGTATTCACTATCATCCCCTGAACCACCCTCGTCGGACGCACTTTGAAATTCACCTTCCATTTCAACGTCATCGTATTCACCACCGTAATCATCCCGTAAAGTTGGATCTATATGATCATCCAGCTGTGACTTTCTACGTTTCCTGGGTGGTGGTGGCATGGTATGCTGCTCCCATCCACCTTCCGCTGCAATTCTACCGTGAATAGTATCGACGTATTCGCCACCGCGTATATCTGATGTACCTTGATTTCCACCGTAACGAGGTAAACCCACTGCTCCCCCACCTGGCGTTCCACTATTTCTCCATTGCGCAACCACTTCTTGACCAGCCTTTCTTTTGCCCTTTCCACGATCAGCTTCTGGATCTTGATCCGAAACATGGTTGTTATGAGCTACGGCTTTCCAAAGGAGATCGAGGCCTGATTGGGCAGACTGAGAAGATGTCGAAGGAGATCTATCACGTCCATGACCGACTGTCTGATCATCGTCGTCGTCATCTACTGCGGATTCATTGACACCAACGGGCAGCGCGCTGTGCTGAGCAACTCCAGTAGGGGTCATCGCAGAAGCACCAAGAGGTACTTGATTGACCACACTTTCACTTCTTCTTGGAGACGTGACATTTTTGCCAGTGGATGATGGCGGAGCCATTCGCGCTGGACTTCGACCTATCGAACCGCGATGCTGGAAACCAATGTTAGGTCCTTGTAGATATGGGGTGAGAGGACGGGAGTATGCAGCAGCGTTTGTTTGAACCCATTCCACTGACGGGACACATAGATCTTCCTCTTCAGAAGATGTTGATGCTTCAGTTGTTGTGGACGACGTTGATGATTGTCGACTGACGGTGTGATCAGGTGGAGGCAATCTGAACTCCGCTCTAGGCTGAGGATTCTGAAAGCCACCAAAAGTCATTGAATATGGATCCATGGTCGAGCCTTGAACCACTGAAGATGTACCATTCAAATGTTTAACGATTTCGTCAGCCTGAGCAACAACTTGTGCGGTCGCCTCAGCTCTTGCCTGTTCGTCCTCATAACTGGTTCCATCCTCTGATAATTGATAATTGGGAAATCCCTCAGAACCGTAAGTAGAACCGAACCCAGATGGAATTATAGGGTGAATAGATGATCCTTCAGTTGACGTCGAGTAGCTTCTACGAGGAATATATTGTCCATACGTAGGTAAAACCGTGGGTGATTCTGTGAAATCGACTCCGTTCCCATTTGTAGTGATAGGGAAGCCAGTATTCGACAAAATGCCATCAAGGGGTTCATTAACACCGACTGGGGATGTGACGTTGAGTTGATCAAGATCCGAGACTAGTTGGGTGGGATCTGGTTTGTGGGAGTCGAGAGGTTCCATAACTGGTGGTTCGGTTTTAAGTTGAGCCTTTCTGGCTTTGGGTGTTCTTGCACCAGGAGAAGAAGGTGACAATGGCATGGTGGTTGTAGTAGGTGTAGACAAGGAGGCTGTGTTTGATGCAGTTGCTGAACCATTCGACCCTTGTGAAAGAACTCTTTTCAGAAGGTGAGCTTGTTGAGGGGAGGTGGGCAAGAGTTTTGGTGATAATGGGTCGGAGGTCGAATCTGTAACCATGTTGCCTGGAAGTGACGTTTTCAAGGGAGGTTGATTGGGCAGAGATTCAGGTGATGATATTGTTGCCGCCATGATCTGCGAAAGATTGGTTAGGGTGATTGAGTATAGAGGAAGAGATAAATTAAGATGACTCACGGAAACCCAAGGCGATGACAAAATTTGTTTGCTGAGAAGAAAAAGGTGGGTTATAGGCCTTGTTGGAAAGAGGGAGTTTTGCGCTATACAATAGATGATCTCCCTTGTGATATGCACCTGCAGGATATACTATTTGGTATAGTAAATATAAGATAAAGATGTCAAAAGAAATAGATGAATAAGAAGGAAGAATGATCTGATTCTCTCCCAGTTAACCTCTAACCATCCAGCGCGACGGCATTATTTGGGTGGCGAAAACCTCAATTACCGAGTGGCAAATATTGGGTGGCGAAACGTGGCACGTGGAATCTCAATCTACTTCAACAAGTACCACAGTCATACAGACATGTCTAGTACCGATATCAGCAGGGAAGGTAAAGATCATTCGTTATCGACTCATGGCGTCGGAGAATATTTTTAGAGTCATTGCTGAGATGAATACTTGTCTGCAAAATTCCCCACAGATCATATATGCAAACTGAAACATTTTCAACGAATCTTACAAATCGTAACTACTGAACACATCCTTTGTACTTCTCTGCCTTCCCCACCTTCCCCCTCAGACTGTGTATGAAGGAGGTTCTTCGTCTCCGCCACCTTCTTCTTCTCCTTCTCCTCCTCCTCCCTTCTCCAGTTCTGGAGCTAATTGACTGACTGAGGATTTCTCTATTGGTCTCAACGAAGCTTGGTAGAATGTTCCGGGACCATCTGTCGAGTTCCTAACCACAAGGATACTTTTCTCGCTAGCCTCCCATGGTCTCCAACAAAGTTTTAACTCGTAGGGTATAGTGTTTGGAGCGATTTCGTCTGGGTAGTCTGGGTTGGCTGAATAGAGTAGGACTTTAGAGATGTTGTATTGGCGATAATCATCGCCTTGACATTTCTGTCTGACGAAATTAATCAACGTCTCCAGTGATCTTTGGACATAAGTTGTGAGCTTCTTGTCTTTGTCGTAAGCAAACAAGCTTTGATCAGTCGGCGTAAATTGATATTTTAGCAATCTGCAGATTTCTATGCTGTCTCTGTGGCTGATCGGGCTGTCTTGATCTTGCCGATCGGTGATTGGTAACAAAGTACAAACGGGGATCAAGTATCTGGTTTGCTCATTAAACTTTAAACCGAAAGACAGGTTGAGTTTGAGCACCGACTCATCGCTATTGATTGCTGTACCGGTAGTACATTTGGTATCTCTTGAGTAACTAGTACTGGCCATGATTTAATGTCTTGATTTAAACCTATTTAGAATTTGAATATGTTGGTTGGTGGCAAAAATGAATGTAAAGAGGAGAAAGAAAAATCAAAACGCTCCACTGAATATACTAAAATAAATGCAGAGGAAGGCAAATGCCAGCTAGATCGTCAGCAGACTAGTGTATGAAAGGTTCGTTTATCATCCATTGTTATCGATTCTGCTTTGATCAAATGAAGAGAGAGTGGAGCTATTACAAAGGTAATCCATCGGTTCATTGGTGCCATCGGGTTATTCTTCATACCTACCTACCAAAAAGGGAGAACCCATATCATTGAGAATCCAGAAGGTCAAGTCCATGATTTACCCTTGAAAGAAATATTTTGAGGTGAAAGTGGCAATTTCGCTGGAGTTTTGTGTTTACCATGATACAGTAATGTATTCTATTTTCGTATGATGTCAATCCATCAGCAGACGAAGTGAAGCTCCTTTCCTCAGCGAGGAAACCACCCATCTGGATTGCATGTAGATCAATCAATCCTGATCAGATTGTTTGTTCTTAACTTACGATAAAATAAATCTTTCATACATCTAAATGATCTGGACAGTATCTGTTGGATGAATTCAAAATACTTCGGCTAAAACCCTTTTGAACGAAATAATTTTGCATACAATTACTAAACACACTCGATTACAGACCCTATTGAAGTACATTCATATCCTTAGACCTCTGACCCCTCCAAAACACTCTTCCGTTCCCCTTCCAGTTTCTCACACTAATTAGGCGCGGTAGGTTTTCGTGGTCTCAAAGAAGCAGTATAAAATCTGCCCCTCTCGCGGTTGGTTCTTCGTACGACCAAAGTATTCGAAGCGTTGGATTCCCAAGGTAAATATCCTCCGAGTTTTAGCTCATAAGGGATGGGTTCGAACTCTTGCGTAGCTTCTGAACCGTCTGATATTGGCGCGAAAACTTTAAAACCTGGTGGGAAATATTGTGTCGGATCATCAGGTCGGGCTGAGTAGAGGTATATCTTGTCTATTTCGAAATTATAGCTTATGGCGTATTCTTGACTTTCGGTTCTGATATGATTGACCAATCTCTCTAAAGTATTTGTGACATGAGTTGTGAGTTCGAGGTCACTACTTGTCATAAGTAGAGAATGATGATTGAGTTTGAAACTGCTTTCGATGACTTCGATCAGATAACAAATTTTTGAGCTGTAATAGTCGTAATCTTCATCTTTCGATTCTTCTCCGTCGACGAATGAAACAAGGATCTCTTCGCTCATAGGTTCCGACGAGTAATCTTTGTCGCACAACAGGCTATAAGAGATATTGAGTCGAAGATTGATCTTCGTAAGCTCTGTGCTTTTGGATGTAGTACTACTAGCCATTATACTGAGAGTTGTGTGTTTGTTCTTCAGATTTCTTATCAGATTGAGTGGCAAAAAATGAAAGTCAAGAGGAAGATGAAAGAAAGAATAAGTAGACCATAAATACCGTGTGAAAACATGGCTTCCAAACATTGCTTCCATTTGGGAGAACAAAGGTGAAAATCGGGTTAATACTGTAGTCTTCTTCTGACGAAAAGACTTGGAGCAACAAACAAAGGATTGATCTGACGTATTGATTTCACCATAATTTTTTCTTGACTTTTACTGTAGAGTACTGTATCACTTCCTCAGTGGCATAAATATTAATCACACTTGGACAGATGTATCTCAAACTGCATCACTCTTCCATGTACCGATACAGTGACATAAAGTACATATACCTTTCCAAGTCACACTCTAAGCCCCAGGTGCAGGTCTAGGAGGAATATCAACCCCAACCACACTAACATGTTCATCATCGAAATTATCTCCCTCCATAAAAGCCAAATCGTCCAAAGTAGATTTACGATATCTATCAGCCCTCATAGCCTGAACACCAGCGATGTTATAACGTTGACCAAAAGTTTTCAACGCTTGAACGATAATTTCAATTTCTGCTTCGATAGGTCCGATAGCTAGACGATCACCTATGATTTGAAGTCTTTTGACTTCTCTGATTAAGATTTTAACGATGAACGACCAACTAGAGACATTATTTTAGTGATTGACCTAATGAGAGATGGAATCAGATTACTCACGTCATAGCGATGAAAACGTCCAGATCAGAGTTCATACCCTAACAGCAGAGTCAATATTGGTATCCCAGAACGATTCCACACTTCAAACCCACCTTCCCCATGACAGTCCGAATAGTGAAGGCCAATCTACGAGCGACAGCCACCGCCTCATGGTTTTCAGCATTATAAGAGAAAACGTCAACCAAAAACATCCAAGCGCAACCGAGAATAAAATGCTAGGAAAGAACAACATCAGAAAATGTATCAAAGAACGACTATAAGCTTACCGTAGTGACAACATCCTTTTTGGGACCAGTGAAATGCCAATCCTGAACTTTACCATCCCAGACCAACCAATTAGTTCTTCTTTCAGCCGGTAGATCTTCTTCAATTCTCAATAACGCGTTCAGCACTTCATCATACGCGGCGGGTGTACGTATCTTCGCCGTTCGACTCCACCCTTTGGGTAATCTTTCATTACCACCACTACCGCTACCAGGATTAGAATCTGAAGTAGAAGCAGTCGATGAACCACGTTCCGACACCCATTCTGGCATACCGTTCCCTACGAACGCTGCGTAATTCTGTAAAGTTAGATAATCGTCGATAAACCCATTAGGTGAGTTGTAGGTATTCGAATTCATTTCCATTTCTTTTGCAGATCTCAGGATTTCCTCGGTACCCTTTTCAGGTTTGAGGTACATCAATTTCGATGATCGTTCTAGAATGGCGATAGCTCTTATTTGAATTATTTTTACCGAAGAATCAGAATAGAAAGGTAATGATCGACTTGATAATGGATCAAAGATTGTTGATATTGAATAATCGTCATTGGCAGAAACGAGACCCTGTGAAGTTTATCAGTCAAGCAGTTGCTATATTGATTATCGAACCTACCAATTCATATTCATGTAAAGGTTTTGGGAATGGTGTAATGACGATGTCATCAGGAATAGCCGGTGGCCACTGAGCAGAGATGGAACCGCATCTATCAACGGTATAGATCGACCAACTACAATAATCAATATCAGTGACCAAACATAAACCGAAAATCAAACTTACAAAGCCCAAATACGTTCACCCAGTTCAATAGCATCAACCGGCGGAGGAATGATAAAAGCTCTCTGTCGCATAATCCCCACCAAATCACCACGTCGATCGTTAGGTATAGGACTGGGTCTAAAGACCGAAGTTGAAATCTGATGTAATCCACATGAAATAGCTAATCTAGCTGCCATACCAGCCATCATGAATCCTTCATGGTACCTAGCCAACGAATATTTATAAACTGATAAAATGGTTGCTGATCTGGTAGCGTCGAGTAATCTATCACCGTTGTGAACGGCTTCGTCAAGTTGCTTGGATGCTATGTTGTAGAAATGTATTTCTAGTTGTCGTATTGGAGGTGAAGGTGAGATTCTGGCTGCGAGGAGGTACATTGAATACAATAAACATGGATGAGGTCTTTTTGCAACTGGTAAAGAAAGACTGTACGGGGGTGAGTTTATGAATCATGATGTAGAGTTGCATCAACTCACCTAGCGTAGAATCTAGGAATATGAAATTCTTGTCCAAACATTCTCATCCCCGCGAAGAACAAATCAAGTCTAAAATCCCAATCAGCAAAAAGTATATTTCCACTAAAATCCAAAAAAGAACAAAAAACCCACTTACAAATGATCTCTAGCAACTTTAGGTAGATCAGCAGCATCGAACCAACCACCGACCAAACCTCTTTCAACACCTTCCAATTCCGGATCAGGTCTCCAACCTTTCTCCTCGCCATAACCGTCTGAAGATCCCTGTCCATGAACATCCAAAGGATTACTCGTTGGAATCGGATCCGGTAAAATATCTCTACTCGGTGAGGGATCAAAAATATCTTCTACGTAAGCTTGATAAACTGTATTCGAAGTCGTTTGCGGTGCTACGTTGACAGTGATTGGGGGGATTCCGATTGGATTCGTCATGTTCTCGTGATTGGTCAGATAATCAGGTGGTCCCCAACCGTATGATAACGGGACTGGTAAACCATTCGAATAACCTATATCAGGTCCGTTAGGGAATTGTTGTAAACCATTGGCAAAAGTTGTGAGTATTGACGGTTGAGACATAGGAGTGGGTGCAGGTGCAGGTGCAGGCGCAGGTACAGAACGTTGAGATGGCGGTACATTGGGGATTGTATTTGAAGTCGAAGTAGAAGTCTGTTGAAAAGTTCCCAAAAGATCGACGAAATTCGGATCCAACAATGAAAAATCAAATGCTGGTTCTGATATAGTTGGAAAATTGATGTTGCTGTTATCACCACTGGTGAAATTTGTATTGAACCCATCGTTCATGTTGATTTCACCACCTCCTAAAATGGATGAACCGAAATTTGAAAACGCGTTGAAATTAGTTGATTGATGTTGCTGTTTGTTACCACCGGATTCCATATCGATATCATTGTGATTCGAGTTAAATCCATAATTGGAAGTCTCAATCCCTTGAAACGAGTGACCACTCTCAATCTCATTACTAGAATGACTCAAACCACTACTAGAATGATGTTGTAAAGGTGGTTGTTGAACACCCTCCGTCCCCGTCCCCGTCCCAGTCCCAGTCCCAGTCCCACCATCACCTTTATTCCTAAGCATCCCTTCCAACTCAGCCAACCTCTCCTCCAATTGTTTAACCCTACTAACAGGTTTCCCCGAATCATAAACACATTCCCTATTCAATTTAACGCAATAATCGCAACTCGGTTTCGTAGCTGAACATTTCCGTCTTCGTTGTCGACAATATAAACATGCGTCTCCTCTTTTCAACGGTCCTTTCGATGGGGCTGGATTTGGATCGGTTGAAGTTGAGGTTGAAGCTTGGGCACCGTCTTTGGGCATCTTTTTGGTTGCTTTGATGAGAAAAGAATGTGGTTGTGTTATTCAATATGTACAAAGTTTCGACTTTCTCGATACGGCGTGGAAATTGAATGGAATCGGAGAAATCCACGATCGAGTCCAACGATCGAATGGGTGAGATTCAGTGGACTGAACACTGAACCGATGTAATACTGATTTTGTCACTGAATGTATTATACTTATATTCAAATTGTAAGGAATATAAAGCTAGTTTGAAGAAAGTAAAATGACTTGAAGGATCAAGATCAAAAAGATAAAAGATGTTATTCATTTTCTTCGATTAAGTGCCCATGCATGACGCAAATCAACGGCATTCCACGTACAACGTGGCTGTGTAAACAACAACAACAAAGGGGGATTCAAATCAGCAGCTCAGAGTATGTAACAGAGTATCTATCCCACACAGCATGCATGTCCTCATCCTTATCCTCATCCCACATCCCACTCATTCAGCCTCACCACCATTCTTCTTCCTCTTCTTACGTTTCTTCTTGCCATCCTCAGCACTCTCAACAATCGGAACTTGAGTCGTTACCGAAGATTCACCACCACTCGTCCCAGCAGCCGTAGCCGTAGCAGCAGCAAGTCTAGCACGTTGTTTCGGACCCAACCTCTTAACCTTCTTCTCTCCTTTATTCCTCTGACCCCCATTCTCCTTCGACCGCTCATGAGATTGTGATTCACGAGGCATCCCCTCACCCCAACGTCGTTTCTTCAGTACCTCTTTCAAATCGTTGACCCGTTTACCTAACCCTTTCCCTGCAATTCCTAATCCACCATCTCGATAAGGTGCGATATGTTTCACAGAGACTAGTTGATTCAATTCACTATCTGTAGCTAGTAAGATTTCTACTGGTGTCAATCCGAAGGAAGTTGGCGCTGATTGGGTATATTTGAATCTTGTTGGGAGATCTCCAATCTATTTCATGTTAGTTTTGATTGTCTTGCGTGAACATACCATATCCTCATGATCTAATTTGTTGTACTCATCCATTGCTTCCTTGACTTTTTCAGCTTTCTGAGCAATAGTCAATTCACTATCATCCTCAAACTCTTCGACTCTCTGCTTCCCTTTCTTGTTCTTCTTTCTTTTCTTTGATGATTCAACGGGTTCATCTTCAAAGTCAGCGTCCTAAAGTTGGGTAAGATCAATCAGTTCTTTGCCTTCCAATTATTGCCGAACAACTGACCATATTGATTGGACCTTGATCATCCTCGACTGTATAGGGCACCTCCTCAGCCCCCTCACCATCCTCCTCATAATCATCATAATCCATATCCTCCAAATCGTCCCAAACCGGTTTCTCATCATCCTAAAAAACATGGCACATCAATATCACCCGAATCCTCACAAACACTCACCTCCTCAGCCTTCCGTTCCAACATCCCACCAACAACCCTTTCCCAAACCCGTTCATCCCAATCCCCTTCCATAACCTTCTCCAATTCCACCCAATCGATCCCGTCCTCCCCCAAATCATTCTTAAGCGACGCCATCCTTTTCTCCATTTCCCTACGTTTCGATCCTTTCTGTTTACGTATCTCCTCTTCTTTGGCTGCTTTTTCAGCAGCTTTCCTTTCCGCTTTCAGGGCTCTTTTGGTTTTTCGGGTATCGTCTGGTCTACGGACTAGGGTTTCGATCAGTCTTGGGTGGGAGGTGATGTTCGATGATCCACTGTGGAGGTTGATCAGTATGGTGTCGGGTAAAAGGAACAACTTTAATCTTACGGTTCTTCGAATCTAAAGTTGTAGGCTGTTTCGAATTCTTCTGCCTTCTCATCAAATTCATCGTCATCTAGTGTACCCCATGGATGGGATGATGTACCGGGAACATCTACCTCTTCTTCATCTTTCACCTTAATTTTTTTAGCAACGACCTCATCATAAGTAGGGACATGTTCATCAGCTCGATCGATCCAACCACGATTAAGAATGTAGCTGTGAGATGTAAGTATTGCAGATAAAGATAGAATAAGACTTAAACTCACTCCATAAGGAAATCCTCATCAGCCTTGACTTTCTCAGCTTTCCTTCTAGCTTTACTTTCCGTTGAGATCTTTTCCTTCTTAACAACATCCTTCACAACATCTTCTTCTTCATCATCGCTATCCTCCCTATACTGAGATTCCTCTAAAGCAAGAACTTTACGAATCTCCTCCTCCCCACCACCCATCTCCAACATGAATTTCCTATATTCTCTATCATCAACATCAACCTCGTCATCAGAATCAAGTCGTTCATTTTTATCCCTCTTGGTCAACAGTTCATCTTCATCATCCTCATCGTCGTCTTCCCCGAATTTCTGGAATGCCGATAGAGCTTCTTGTCGTAACATTCTTTCTGATTGGACGTGCGTTAAAGGTTGATTAGGGTTTTGAGTTGACTCGTGGAACGAATGTGAAGTTGATGGATTGGCCACGGAATAATCATTCGGATTGAGGAGTGTTTCACGATGATAATCTGCCAATCGATAAGGCTAACAAAGCACCATCTCAGCAAGTCATCCAAACAATTAAGATTCCAAACCAACCTTATCCTTCTTGACAGCCACCGCCCGACTGATCCCCAGTGCCCCAGCTCTAATTTGAGCATCTTTCAATTCGTTCTCCAGAACATTCTCATTCCCATAAACGTCACCATCCTTTCTTCTAATTTTAGTTAGCGTACGTAAGATAGCTGCGTCCAGCGCTGGTGTTAATTCTGTACCCTCTTCATCTTCTGTTACGTCTGACGATGAATCGGTGTCGTATTCTGATTCACTCTGGGGTACCGGGTACTTTGATGAACTTGGTTTTGAGCCTAAAATTGGGATATCAGACTTGGTAATTCCTTTTGCTTGGTGTAGTCTGAATGACTTACTCATTTTTTTCTTGTATGGATTAAATTTGATTGAGAAAGCAGCGACTTTGAAAATAAATCAACTTTTATGGTGGAGGATTCAATAATTACGTGTCATTTAATCCCATTTCCTTATCAGCGTCGTCTGCCTTTCCGAGATTTTGAAGATAAAATCGAGATTCAACATAAAAAGTATCAGATCTTCACTGAAAGAGAATAGCATAGATAGAACAGGTAGTAAGGACAAGTCAAGAAGGGTAGAAGAGAGGCTAGTAGAGCTACTATAATACCAACCCAAACAGGTATAATCCAAAATGATAACCAGATTCATTCGACCATCAACGTCAAAAATCACTTGTCAATCGATCCGACAATTTTCGAAATCCCCTCTCAACCTATCTCCCAAACCCAGTACTCCCCAATCATCATGGGCAGCAGCAACCGAATCCGCTCATTCAATCCTCGAAACCCCACCAATCGATCCGTTATCCCACATAACCTCTGAAATCGGTAATCTCAAATCCTCGTTGTTTCATTTACTAGGTTCCTCCCATCCATCTTTGGACACTGTCGCTAAATATTATTTTCAAGCTGAAGGGAAACATTTACGTCCACTTTTGGTGCTTTTGATTAGTCAGGCTACTAATGGGTTAGGATCTGGTTGGGGGGATAGAGTAGAGGAGAATTTATCGAGGAGGGATGGGGGGGTCGATCAGGCGCTTACTAGGGTCGAGGTTTTGAATGATTGGAATCCTGAGAGTATGGGTGAAGAGGGTGGAGAGATGATTTTCGCTGAACCGTTTACACTGGGATCGAGTTCGAGTTCTTCGTCGTTGTCGTCTTCTTCAATACCCACGCCATCACCATCAATGTCTACACCCACCCCCAATCCAGACGAAATACCAACAATCCTCCCCACCCAACGTCGTCTAGCCTCAATAACAGAGATGATCCACGTAGCCTCCCTCCTACACGACGACGTAATCGACACCTCCGATCTCCGTCGCGGAACACCCTCAGCCCCCTCCGCCTTCGGTAACAAACTCTCCATCCTCTCAGGCGATTTCCTCTTAGGCAGAGCTTCAGTCGCCCTAGCCCGTCTAGGTTCTAGAGAAGTAGTCGAACTCCTAGCGACAGTCATAGCGAATCTCGTCGAGGGGGAGGTGATGCAATTGAAAAATACTCCTGAGAGTTCACCAACTGCCAAAGGATTCGAGGAATACATGAAGAAAACTTATTTGAAAACTGCTAGTCTGATGGCTAAATCTGCTAGGGCTGCTGTCATACTCGGAGGATGTGAGGTTGGCAAAGGAGATTGGGTGAAAGACGTCGCTTATGGATACGGTAGGAATTTGGGTATAGCATTTCAAGTAAGTAACAAAACCAATCTCCCCATTGAAAGTACTAACCCACCTCCAGCTAGTAGACGATATGCTAGATTACCTCCCAGCATCCGAAGACCTAGGAAAACCCTCCCAAGCAGATTTGAAACTAGGTTTAGCAACCGCCCCAGCGTTATTCGCTTGGCAAAAACATCCTTCATTAGGTCCATTGATCTTACGTAAATTCTCTGCACCTGGTGATGTAGAATTGGCGAGGGAGTTGGTAGCTGATAGTGATGGATTGAAGAGGACTCGAGAGTTGGCAGAGAGTTTTGCGGGGGAGGCAAGGAAATTGATTGAGTTGTTACCGTCGAGTCCGGCTCGGGAGGCGCTGGTGGGTCTTTGTTGGAAAGTTGTCGATCGGGTTAAGTAGGGTTGGGACTGTGGATTGGGGGTAAAGGGTTTGATCATGTTTGGTGGCTGTTTTGGATCTATGGGCTGGGTTTATTGAGGCTCTTCAAGATAGAGTTGATTAGAAGAACGTTACACGTAACACATAGCACATCTCATGCATTGCATTGTTGGGTGGGACACTGGCTGGCAATTCAAGTGCTGCACCGATTGAGTTGTTCTTAACGAGACAAGAGGTAAGCCGGGCGCCCCACTGTCGATGACAATCGTTAATAGCAATAGCGACCAACCCATGCTCGGTCTTACTCGCAATGCAAGATACACTTGGTCATATAATGTCAAAGTAAACAATGCATCAGGCTCATCCCGCCACGAATACACGTATAAATAAAAGATATAACAGCGAAAACGAAGATCATCCCCAAAAAATCCCCTTCCCCAAGCTAACAAGCGACCCTACTAAACCTAAGCACCGAAACCGTAAAGTGTTCTACCTTGTCTCTTGAGTGCGTAAACGACATCGAGGGAGGTAACAGTCTTTCTCTTGGCGTGTTCAGTGTAAGTGACTGAATCTCTGATAACGGATCTAAAGTCAAGACGTTAGTATAAAAGATTGGGTTGGGGGAAAGGGAGTTTGACGTACTCAAGGAAAATCTTTAGGACACCACGGGTCTCTTCGTAGATTAAACCGGAGATACGTTTGACACCACCTCTTCTTGCTAGACGACGGATGGCTGGTTTAGTGATACCTCTGATGGATATGTTAGTGTATGTCAATGCAAGAGAGGGGTCAACTTACTGGATGTTATCACGGAGAACTTTTCTGTGTCTTTTGGCACCACCTTTACCGAGACCTTTTCCACCTGGTGTGATGGTGTTGTTAGTATTGAATACCAAGGGAGGTAGTAAAGAGGACTACTAACCTTTTCCACGACCTGACATTGTATTGATAAATTTAGTTTGGGGTTAAAAGTAAGGAGAGAGAGAGAGAAGAGTTGTTGTTGGGAGAATGAAGAGAAGAGAAGAGGATAGACGGTAGATGGTCAAGCCTTATATATCTAACAGAGAGGAATGATTACGTCAGGGAAAAACAACAAACAACAAACAATCACGGCGTTTCGGTGTTATAGATCGATGTTTGGCCTAGGTCACGTGCTGGTTGTTGACACTGATGCAGATCCAGCTTGGCTTACTTAATTAGACATCCCCTTTAACTTAAGCATAATATGATTACAGTCATAACTCAGATGTGAAGCTGGAAGCTGGAGGAGGAGGAAGGGGAAGGGGAACGATATGCACCGTAGGACATGGTATCAGTGGGGGAGAGCAATCTACAGCGAAGCAACGAGCGAGAGAGATGATAAGAGAGAGCAAGAAGCAGATGTAACCACAAGAGAACAAAGAGTAGACCAACAAGAATCCACCACTCGACCCACCAAAGCCACTCGGTAATCCCCTGCAACCCTACATTCAACATCCAATCCACCACAATGAAAAAACAAATATAACCAAAGAATGGCCCAAAGATCCTCATCCTCATCAACGATCAATCGTGCCAGACCCCAAACTCCAAGCAGTAGAACTGTCACCGGTACAAACTCAACAAACGGTGGAGGGAGTCGTTCGAATGGACCTCGGATAAATTCGAATACATCTACTACGAAGGAACCTGTTCATCTACCACTCTATCGAAAACTTTTGTTTCCCTATGAGAATCCTGAAAAGATTATCACTGGGATAATAGATTCTTCAGATGATGAGATTCGATTGATCAATGAAAAGTCAGTTTACCTCAATTACCAATCTTCCACATAAACTGAAATAGTTATCAGAATACACCATCTCATAGCGTTAGCCTTGAGAGCCTACGTTTTAACATGGTATCAAAGGATCACACCTCGCGAGAAAACTCTCGTCCCCTCCATCAACAATTCCATAATCACCCCAATCCTCTCGCCAATCCTCAATAGAATCTACCAACATCCAGAAACGTTAACTGATTTTTTGATATTGGATCTACCAGTTTTACTGGAATTACATCTCTCAGTGTATTGGGATAGTCGAAGTTCTTTGCCTATCGTCCAAGATGAGAATCTGGGTAACATTTATCATTCGAGATTACCTTTACTCGGTGTTGAGATCTTTCAATCGATTTCCCCGGTAAACGAAAGAACTAATACGGATACTGATACGACTGATTTTCAACAACCTAATGAAATCAACTACAACCAATCCAAAAACGGGACATACATACTGTCCCCGATCTACCTAACCTCCATGGCAGAATCATTGATTCGTCAAACCCTACCCCCAAAAGAATATTCTTCCAATTGCGAGAAATACATTATAAGAGAAATAATCGGTAGATCTGTCCTCGGTGGGATCGGTAAAAGACTAATAGAACCTTGGTTCTATTATCAAGTAATCCTTAAGCTCTTAGAACCAAAATCAAAATCTAAATCAAAACCCAATATCGACAATGAGAATCTCAATATCCCAACCACCCCCACTTCACCACCTAAAAACATCTTCGAAATCTCGATCAACTATTTCTATAAATCCATCAATCTCGTCCTCTTCATTTGGTCATCCCTAACAACCCTTTTCGCTCTCTACAGCGTCTCACCGAAAGCCACATCGAGACATGAAAGGATCTGGGAACCATGGTTCGACCTCTTCAAAGCTTTATCCAACGATGCCGGTAGTGGGATCAGAAATCGTCGATGGGAAAGAAGGTTGTTTTGGGGGATGTTGGAATTAATGTTGATTCTCTTTGGACCTGTTTTGGATCGGTACGTTACGTTCCTCTCAATGGCTTTATCAGGCTGATTGAATTGAAATTAGATTGATCCCTTATATGGTGACTAATCGATTCCTAACCCCCAAAACTTCTTTACGTATTATCGAAATCCTCGAGAAGATCTTATTTCCCCTTGACGGGTATCCAGCTCCAACACCCCCCGATCCAACTCTCGAAGAATCGATAGAACTCCGTGAGAGAGTCGAAGAAGGACTCAACAATCTCATCCCCAGTAAGTCCTATCTCCATGCTAACTACCTGACTGGTGGGTAAACTAACGCGAATCTCAGATAAATTACGTTCATTCGTCACTTCCAATGATGTGACCCATCTGCTCGACCCAATCAGCGATTCAAGTTGTAATTCCCATCTCATCTCTCTGTTGCTAGATTCAATGGTTGGCACGTTAGTTCCTGAACTGTTATTGAACAGGGTCGAAGAATTCGATGTTGGGTTGGACGTAGATTCGAACCAACCTCTTCCAAGTACAGATTGAAGTTAAATGGATACATTTCATGTGTTGTACGATTTCCAATCAAATCCTTTAGTTGTCATTTTTATGCATTGTATAAGTCCAGGGGTATAGAATAAAGAAAAATTGTTCAACAGACAATCTACCAAAACCAAGAAAAACAACCTAAACATCCATCGACACCAAGAAAACATCTCCCACATCCATCTAAAAATCTTTCCATCCATCATCATCGCCCCAACCATCATTCTTCGACGTCTTAGCAGGAGCCTTAGTCGCAGCTGGAGCTTGAGCTTGAGCTTTAGCAGCAACCTTAGCCGCAGGATGATCATCCCAACTATCGAAGAAATCGTCGTCCCCACCCTCACCATTATGCGGTGTCAAAAATCCATCCTCAGCTCTTTCCAACTGACCATACCCAGCCCCTCCACCCCCACCACCACCTCTCCCCCCGTTCAACCCAAGTTTCTCAAATTGAGCATTCAAATCCACCCCACCTTTACTCTTCGCAACCTGATTAACAGTTTCCCAACCCTCCCCAGCCCTTTCCGTCAACCATCCACCAGCAACTTGAGCCTGACTAGTCACCCCACTTAAATATTTTTTCCATTCTTCCGAACCTTCACCGGAGGTGACTTCTTGTGCAGATTTCAAACCTGGTTTCACTACTGATTCGTTGATTTCTTTCGAGGCTGTTACCACTGCCGATGAGAATATTCCCCAACCTTTTGAGAGGGCTGCGATGGGGTTGGTTTTCAATTCGTCAAGTGTTGGAGCTGATTGGGAGGACAGGGCGAAAGACGGATGAGAGGAGGTACTGGAATTATTGTAACTTGGTTCAGGTGTTGATCCGAATCCAGAGTATTTACCACCTTGAGAAGGAGGGAGATGATCTGGTCGACTGGAATTCGCGTTTCCCATTCTCTCGAAGAACGCTTCGTTCTCTGTCTTCTGGGAGTAGACGTCATCTTGGTACGGGGAGGCTGAACGTGAATTGTAGTTTGAATTGGAATTGTATGATGGGTTTAGGTTGGAATTGCCGATCCCTCCTCCACCACCGCCTGCACGGGATTTACGGGTTGCTTGAGCTGATGATGGTCGGGAGGTTGGAGGTGGGGCAGGTGATGGTGACCACGGAGTTGGGGGTTCTGCACATGCAGCAGCGAGCTGATAGCTATCTTTAGCTATCATGACTTTGTGTTTCGTTATAGGTCAACCTCACCTTCTCACGATATTGAGTTGCAGCCCAGGAATTGTATTTCTCAACCATCCCTATTCCTTTGGAATAACCTCCATCTGGACCGTAATTCTCCATAAATGTTTTGAAAGCTTCGTTACCACCGAGCTAAAAGATCAATTCATCAATGTTTAGTCCCAATCCAAAGAGCTGTTGAGTACATACCTTCATTTTCTTCAATTGTTCATCTGACCATTTATCCATGGTTATACTTCTAACAAACGAGATATGGACACCGAAACCTATTACCAATACTTTTGTCAACCACGCGTACTTGGAGATATGGGGGGGGGATGACATGGACTTACCCCGATGAACACCTGAACATTCTAAACAGATGAAGGTACCGAAACTGACACTTGCCCACTGTGGTGAGGGGGCATTACAGTCTACACAAACTGGGAACCAAGATATGAGCAAAGAACGCGTTGTAGATGGAGCTTTGACCTTGGCAAAGGTAACTCACGCTTGTTAACGCCTGTATTCATCAACGCTAACAACTCTTTCTTTTGATAGTTCTCTCCCATGTTGGATTAATAGTTGGATTGGTCTGGAGATAACGACGATTTAGGTGAGATTTATACTCTACTTGGTTGAATGGAATACGCATTCAGAGACAACTCAATACAAGCCAACCTTGGAGATTTGAGTACACGTCATTAAACATCGAATCTGGTTTATAGATTCATGTTTTAGCAATGTTGAATGCAGAGGATGTGGGAATGTGATTCAAGGAGCAGGGAGTTATGTACTGAATATAGAGGTCTCGATACTGCAATAATCTTCACAGCTTAGAAACTTGAACTATTGATAACGGGGAACAGAGACCAAGGTACTGTACGACGAGTACTGTGAAATGGCTGAGCCACATTGAGCATGATATTGTAATCGCTTGTTCAAAGTGTTTTGAACGCGAAGACAGCTGATCATCAAACTCTGCCTGATGGTTGTCAGTGGTGTCTTGGTGTTTGAGATATTACTTATTTGCCTCTTTAAGGGTACAGGCATATATTCGAGAACGCAGATCTTTCCAAATTCCAAGCAAGAAGAAAAGTGAGACGATAAATGATTGTTTACTGCTGATGTATGTAAGTGAGCGACTGGAAGACCCCCCAAAGTCAACTACAAAGCTAAATAGAATAGCTGAATCATTTTCAACTGGAAGGACTTGAACTCAGCGAATACTGTTATCGGTTCAAAAAGTCTAGCAAGGGTGAAAATTTGCTTTTTCCATGTACTGTCACAGACCTATACCTTGAAGATGATTCCAGGCAATAAGGTGCTACTGACCATACCGTGAAATGTCAATCGTTTTAAACACTAGAAGAATTCCATTCTCTCTTCAGGAACATCTTGATTTGAAGATCTGAATCGACAGATTCGCGGTACACATCAACACGGCTTCTTTCCCCCATTTGACACCCTATCCAGAAGCCTACAACATGCATAAATGATACCGCTCTTCCTCTAAATATCTCTAAATTGTCTATGATTTCAACGACAGCCAAAGATTATCCCAAAACAATGCCCATCCTCACATACTCGTTCTTCACCCCATTAGGTCCACCTCTAGTCTTAATAAAAACCTCCGGATCGACCAAACTAGCACCCAAAGTCTTATAGAAACCTTGTTGAGCGGCTCTAGAGTCGAAATGAAGTAACACCGGGAAATCGATCGCTGCAATCGCTTCAGAAGACATTGGAGTGATGTCAACCGATGAAGGGGTCGAAGTGGTAGATGTAGGTGAAGACGAAGCGATGAGATTGAAAACAGTTGTTAACATGATTTTACCAATTCCAGCACCCTGTAAATCAGGTAGAACAGCTACCTTGTGTAATTGAAGATGTGTCTTTGGTGATTTCGAAGTAATACTTTCAGGTAATCTTTCTGGATATTTGAATTTTTCATGGGTGACTGTTAAGATACCTATTGGTTTTTGCGACGTGGAAGAGGGTAGATATGATTTATCTAGGGATTGGAATTTTGGTGGTAGGGAGGTACCAGTTTCTGTTATGAAGACACCGTAGTGGATTGTTGTGGATTCGAAATCGTAGGGTTCGGTTTGACCGTCTGGACCTAAACTTGGCCAGAGGACTAGATATCTCATAGGACATATTGTTTCTACTGGTACTTGAAGTATTTTTATTGGGGGTAGAGTGAACGTCATGCTGTATAGAGGATAGGTGGGAGGTTATAGATCAGAGTTGAATTGCCTGTAGGTTATATTGATATGATATGATATTGATATTGATACTGAACGAGTCGATCCAATTCCAGTATACCAGTTTGACCATATGCTATTTTCTTATCTTCGCCGAGTCATTCGGATTTCACCGGGAGATGGAGATTCAATGATATCCGCTTAAAACACGTGGTGAACGCGTCTTTATTATTGATTTATTTTAAGTGGTTGACTGGACTGAGCAGGTATAAATATTCTTGAACATCCACCACCCACCATCCACCATTCAAAATGGATATAGATGATTCTCACAGCAACAGCTCACTGGGTTATCCAGATATACTAGGCTACAGAATAGGTGAAGAAATCGGTGGTGGTGGTTTCTCAAAGTAGGTGCCGGTCCGACATAAACCATCAACCTACTGACCGTTCCACTCAACTCCAGAGTATTCCGTGCTATAGACGATCAAAAATCAAAAGTGGCCGCATGTAAAGTAATCAATCTATTCATTTCACCTACGTTAGGCTACGGCACCCCTAACGTCAAAGAACTCCAAAAAGAAGTTCAAGTCCATAAAAGTTTAAAAAATCAATATATCCTCGAATTCATTCACTCCGAGGTTGTCGATAGGGAACGGGAGAAGGAAGGTTGGGTTCCTGGCTTATACATGTTGTTGGAATTAGCTGTTGGCGGTGATCTTTTTGATAAAATCGGTATGTCCTTCATACTCTCTTCCACTGATCAACAATAGCTCCTGATGTCGGTGTACCCGAAGATTTGGCAAAATTCTATTTCGCACAAATGGTTTCTGGAATTGCAAGTTCTATTGTTTTGAAGATGATGTTCCAACCTCTAACGATGATTTCTTAGGAGTACCTACATGGTAAAGGGATAGCTCATCGGGATCTCAAACCGGAAAATTTGTTATTGGCAGCGAATGGGAATTTGAAAGTTTCGGATTTTGGATTATGCGCGGTGTTCAAACATAAAGGGAAGACGAGGTTGTTGAGTGGGAGATGTGGAAGTTTGCCTTATGTAGCCCCTGAGGTAGGATTTTGGTCTGTGTTGAATGCTAACCCCCCAATAGTTGGGTGGACCAGCCGGGTCGGGGTACGCTGCTGAACCTGTCGATATCTGGGGAATGGGGGTTGTGTTGTACACTTTACTTGTTGGGAGTTAGTGATATTCTACGTCCTGAAAGTAAATCAAACTGAAATAGTGCTTAGATACGCCGTGGGACGAACCATCTGACAACAGCGCCGAATTCAAAGCGTTTTTGACGAAAGAACTGCTGCAATACGATCCATGGACTAGGATACGTGGTCAAGCTAGAGGTGGGCTAAGCTATGAGCTTTACTGATTGGACAGCGATGTTACTGGAATTATTGACTGTTGATCCCAATCAAAGAATAACGATGGCTGGTATAAAAACTCATCCTTGGTGCATGACGTGCGTTATTATGCCTACCTATCAGAGATGGACGCTAACAAAACCTCTAGTCCAAGTCAACTTAACCGTGAACAGATTCCTGAAGCTCTAACACAAGGATTGCGGTCAACGGGTATGATGGCAATCGCAGATCCTACATTCAATTCATCAGCCTCTCAAGCGTATGCTGCTAGCAGAGCAGAAAGGGTGTTTGGAGATAGTCAATGGGGCAGTCAATTGAATCCTCAAGAAAGTCAATTCTTGCGTGCAACGGGTAACATTGTGCGTTAACCTACTCAATATTACTGTAAATCCATGTTTACCATTTCCAGACTCAAGGTGGTGATTTCAATAACAACACTACAAGGTTCTGGTTATCCCTTACTCCAGAACAATCATTGGAATTACTCAACGCTTATCTAGTCAATGAATTGACTTCAGCAAATGTTCAAGCGAGTGTTAGCAAGATGGCGATCAGAGTTAATAAACCTGCTGGACAGAAATCTGTTCAAGGCGTTTTCGTTGTTCGAGCCAATGATAGTTTGTGTGATGAGGGACAGAGTTTGGTTGTCATGAAAAGAGAGAAGGTAGGTGTTGTGGTATTCCGTTCTGTCACCTGCTGATTTGTGATAGGGATCTATACTTCATTGGAGGGCTTTCTGGTGGACTATCGTTAGACATGCTCAGATTGAACCGTATGTCGTCAAAGGTGACGCATGAGGGTGAGATTGTTGCTATGAGGGACAGTCTATTATGGCAACTCGTTGAAATTTGATCCGAGTTGAAGCGATCTTCTGGGTGAAATTGTGACAGACATTCTTTCCTTGCATTACTATCTTGTATATAAAACGATATTTCCAACTTGTATTATACTAGATTTCGAGACGGCTTCATTCCCCCATTCAATTTTATGATCAGAATCCAACTTTCTTAATGAAATCAAAGATTTTCGCATAAGCTCCTGGAGCGGTAGGATCTAAATAATTCATTAGTGACAAGTCCAAAAACACTGTACAGTACTCTGGACATACGGAAATTGATACCATGACCTGTACCATATACAACAACGGTTGAGAAATTAGCAGCTGGGACTGAAGGATATAAAGCTCTGGCGGTGTCTAGTTGGGTACCGTTAACGATGGACGAGGCAAGACAGTTTGATGCGCAGAACGGTCCGTCGTATTCTCCTGTTACTACTATGACTGGGTTGGTGTAGTTGACTCTTGATAATGGATATGCTCCACCGAGAGTATCTGTTTATCTAGTTGGTCGATATTCATACGTTGTTGGAAGAATCACTTACTAAGTTGACCTAAAGTGTAGGCACCTTTCGTAGCAGTGAACACGTCCAACGCCTCCTGTGTGTAATTTGGATAACTATCAAGCATTCAATCTTGGCTATAACCTCGAAAAACGAATTGAGATTCAATACCTACTGGAAGAATCCTTGTTGATCAATAGAAGTAGTTGGCGTGATAACATAATCATTTGGTTCAGTGAATCTCGATGGATAAGCAACTTTAGCTATGGTACTAGCGAACCCCTGTGGACCTAATGGTCCTAAAGTCGCATTCCCCGAGAATCCAGTTAACACCAAAGCGTCGAACGCTTTTGGTGAAGTCGACGCTGCACCTGATAAGATGACTGATCCGAAGGCTAAAGAAACATACAGTATTCAGTATGTTGAGTGGTTACACTTGAATTTTGAGAGATTGGATTGAACTTACAATGACCTACTCCGATTACTTTTGAGAAACTTGGTATACCACTTAGATTACCTGCTCGAAGTGATTTCGAGATTGAGACGGCTTGAGCTACTTCGTAAGAGAATTGGACGATGTTGGTTCCATCTGGTTTAGAGGAGTTTCCAACACCTAATCTATCGTAGGAGAGGGTAGCTATGTATTCGAAAGAAGTTCATTTCATGAGTATAGATATAGATTTTTTAATTAGTTGGACTGACCATATCCAGCAGCAGCTGCAGCTTCAACGAATGAATATTGTACGCCGTCGCTACATGGATATTCTTAATCAATTTCTAACCCAAAAGGTGTCGGTGCCACATACCTCAATTTGACATTCCAGTAAGCACCATTTCCAACGATACCATGAAGAGCTTGATAAACAGCCTTAGGACTCCCAGATTTAGGAGTACAATATTCGAAATAAAGATCGTAAGACCCGGAAACCTTTATCAAAGGTGCAGCAGCGACTTTACTCATTAACTGTGAACCGGATTCGTATTGTTTGATATTCCCTTCGACGAGGGCTTGTTGATTCACTGGACTACATGTTTTCTTCGTTAGGTTGGTTCTTCTTGGTGATGGTTTAGGAGAAGGAGGGGAGACTTACGCTGGACCGAGGACACTGGTTATATCTAAATTGGAGGCGGAGGCGTAGATCGGTGCCCAGAATTGACGACATGTAGCATGAGACGATGAACCGCTATTTCTCTCTTGGACTGGACTAGATAATCCTGCTTTAGCGAGTAAAGCAATGGAAGTCAGAAGAATAGTATTGGTATAAATCATTTTGAGGAGTATGTATAGTATGTACGAGTTCGGGTACCGTGGTACAAGATATGTAACGAAGATGAACTACAAAGTTCGAAAAGATCCTGGTCCTGGTCGGTTTTTATATGACGATTTCGGCAGACGTAATTCATCGCTGACAACACCATCTTTCGGTAGTGATCTCGTAAAACGATCGCATCAAAATCAGAAGTAGAAATCCACTAGTAACTGGCTTAACAATCGTCACCTCACAGCCTTGAGGAGGTGAAAAAACCGGTTTATGAACTAGTCTGAATCCAGCTCATACCCGAAAAGGTGTCACCGGCGTTTGGTTTCAAGATTGAATCCGTGATTATCCAGGGCATTCGGCTCTGACTTGTTCGATTTTGGTACTCGTAGTTTCTTGCAAGTAACGGAATCAATCTACTTTTAAGACTATGTATCCCCTGATTCGTAGCTCCTACAATTTCGTCTTTGATAGTGGACACTGAAGAGTGTTAAGGATATGAATAGTGTAGGCGTAATATGGGTACCCAACATCTTCTCAGTGGCACATTCAAAAAGCTTGGATGCGACGGAATCTTTTCTGGTTTCGTGTTTTCGTCTGGAACACTATCCTCACAACAACATGCTTTCTCACACTAGTTCAATCAGGCAGGAGGGCTGTCCTCCGAAACTATAAGATACGGCAGACACTGGGCCTGGTGTTTGAATCTTTGAGAAATGTTCATCCGCGGATAGTGACGGTCGATATACGATGGCAGATGGCTTCCGACAAGCTTTCGATGGTACATTCTGTATTTCAGACCATGACCGAAAAGGCAAATTCAAGCACTCGGAGATTGTGACTAAACTGTTAGAATCGTTGAAAATCATTCAGTTATGGTGATCGTATTCAGTGGCTATCAGTTATTTCATGTCGAAGAGTATCCCCATTTTTTTCTATTCAGCATGGTCTTCTATTGCAGTTGAGCTATGTATAAGTCAAGCTACATATACAGTACTATGAGTTTCACAGTAAGAAAATCGACTTCAAAGTTTCAAACGTCTGAAAACACAAGTCTTGCAAGAACACTCCTTTGTTCACAAGGATGGAAGACACCTCGTCATTGTTGTTTTATTCGTTGATTAAAAGTGGTTGAAGTAGCTAAGGTCTTCTTTGTGTGTCCTTTGAATCGAGTTAGAACATAAATCATTTCAAACTATCACCAATCACCTCAATTGTTTACAGTCATGGAATTCTCTAACAATAACTTTGACTCAACAAACCAAGAAACCACAGACGATTGGTCGAATCTTGAAACAGCCTGTGATAACGCGATCGACTATTCAAACTATCACCAATCACATCAATGGTTTACAAACATGGAGTTCACCAACGACAACTTGGATTCAACAAACGAAGAAACCTCAGAATATTGGTCGGATCTTGCAAGAGCTTGTGATGACACGATCGATGAATACGATAACATCACCAAGACAAACAACACCGAATTGGAAAATCAATCCCAATCATTGTATCGTGAAAACAGGGTCTTCTCTTACAGCTCCAACACCCCCACCATCACTGATTATTCCCTACAACAGAATGGTGAATCATCCAGTGAACCCAATCTGTTTAACACACAAACTCTTCATCAACAAAACTCAACTCAAAGAACTCGTATTAGCCCAGAAATCAGCTCATCTAGCTCAACTCACCCCGCCAGACCACGGTCAGAGCCTCCGTTGACCGAGGAAGAAGAGATAATGCTGACTGAGAAAGGTGATGAGAATATGAGATTCTGGAGTGCTGTGGTTACAAAGAGGGAATACCATGTTTCGACGAGAGTTGTTCAGGATCAATCTAAACAAATTCAGTCTATGACCATCCCCAGAAGACGAGGGAAATCGTTGGGGCTCTACAGAAGACGAAGAAAAACGTCGGGGTTATAGCAATATGTCTCGATTTAATATATGAAAGGATGTGATTTTATGCAACAAAGAATATTTGTAGTGCTGTCTAGATTCAAATCATACTGATGTAGCATTGTCTCTTTCCAATCATTTGCTAGTGTCAATAATCTCTCAAGCAGATCCTGAACAACATCCTTCAACCCAATCACGGTCTCTACCCACAGTCGTAAGATTCTCACATCCATCTTGAGTAACCACGACAGCATCTTCAATCCTGACACCTCCAACACCAGTGAATTTCTTCAAAACTTCCACATCCACAAACTCCGATTCCCAAACTCCATTTTCGTTCATGAGTTGCGGTGCGAAGTAACATCCTGGCTCAACTGTTAACACCATACCGGCTTGTAAGGGTTGTCGGATTCTAAGATAGGTGTAGAGATTCGCTGGCGTTTGTAAAGTACTATCAGGTAGATCGAGATGAATGGATTTCAGGTATTGTCGGGAATCGTGAACATCAAGTCCAAGAGAATGGCCTGAAATCGATAAGTCAATGGTCGGTTGGATTGAAAAGGTCGCAAAACTCACCCAGGCCGTGAGGGAAGAAAGCTGCTGAGATACCACTCTGGAGTATATCCTCGGCATCACCCTTGAATATCCTAATCTTTATAAACTCTCCAATCAATACTTTATGAGCGTGTAGATGGATAGAGTCCCAATGAGTTCCAGGTTTGACTATCGCCTCGCATTCCTGGTGTTGCAGTCAGCCACCCATTCATATAATTCCTTACCTTCTGCATTCTCAAGACGATATCGTAAACTACACCACCAAGTTCCGAGTATTTACCTCCATTACCTACAGGAATGGTTCGAGTGACATCGGAAGCGTATCCTCGCCATTCACACCCTGCGTCAATGAGAAGTAGTTGAGGTTCGAAAGCCTGACCATGGAAATCTGTGGTCGAAGTCGCGTGATCATGATCGGGCACGTCACCACAGCATCCCTTGGCTAGACGACGAGGTGTGAAAGATGTGTCGCCAGGTAATCGAGGGGTGGAGGTCGAAGGAAAAAGTCGATCATTGCAACTGGGTAATTCAGCGTCTGTCTCTGATTCCTTGTTCCAGGACTCACACATAATGAAGAGTACTAGCTCGCGAACCAGAAGCTACAATCGGTAGATACGCTTGTGGAGCACTGTGAAGGTCAGCATGGGGAAGCCAATGTGAATGTCCCTAATACATACCCAGCACGGCGACATGTCGCAACAAACAGAGCCTCAGCATCTCCTTCACTTTCCACCTCCCATTCCATTATACCTTCCTTCCCAGTTCTAGCTTTCTTTGTTTCATCCAACATGCTCTTTCTCTTCTCAGCAAAACGACCCAACTCTCTCATCAACACCTCGTGAGCCCCACTGGTGATCCTGTTGGCTTCTCGAATCAATCCAATCTCATATTCCGTTTTCGTCAGTCGAGCCACATGGAGAGCTCGAAGTAGATAGGTAGTGTTGTGTCCAAAAGATTTACGTCCTGCTCCAATGGGTGCGTTAATGGCTGGCGACGAGAGTGGAGAAGAGTCGGAACGTGCAGGTGGGAGTACGCGGGTTAAGGCGGATGGAAGGGGTGGATATTCGAGGGTGATAGGGAGCGTGTGAATTGTGATTGTTGCCCATCCTGGTGAGACTGTTCCTTCGTATGGATGCATGGGTGTAGCTGTAGGGGTTGTAGCTGCTGAGACTAGTGCTTGATCCAAAAGGTCTGATAACATGCTGGTTGGTTGGATTGAATCACTGTCATATGCTGCAATAGCTTCTTCGATGGTGGGAGGTCCAACTGACCAAACTGTCTCTAGTGGATCTGCTGGAGGGATGAGTAGAGTATGTGTGACATCTGGAGGTGATGATGATCCTGGTGGAAATGTGAAACGAAGCAAGAGAGATGCTGAAGGTATCAAACATCCTGTGAGATAATTGAAGTTTGCTTCTTGATCTGGTTACAGGTTTGAAATCAGTCCGTAGGACAACAATGCTTGGAAAAAAGCTCACGAAAGACCATTTCCCTATCTGTGTCATCCCTCGAAACAGTTGGACATGCTTGCAAGAAAATAGCATGAGTCTGAAGATGATCAGTATTCTTATCAACAACTGAAAACAGGCTGGATCTCACTCCTGTTCTATCACTTTCTGGGAGAGCGTTGCATAGTTCTGCTACCAATTTCCTGGCATGAAGCCTGCTCGGGAACTTGTCTTTGAAAATGTTGACCATGATGAGATATCAATTACTCCAGTTGCTTTAGAAGGTGTTAAGATAAACAAAATACATAAATTCTTTTACTTTTACGGAACATCTCCCTGCTCTACCTCTGCCGGCATTTTCGTATGTGACCGATTTTGGTGGCAAAATAAGTTCACTGTTTTCGTTCATCGATAATTGTGCAATTGGAAAGACTGTGCGACTTCAGTCCAAGGTATATATTCGAGGTTGGTGGAGCTAGGAGTAGCAGTAATGACATTTCGATTTCCTTTCTTGTTTCTGACATCGCCCTCTCGTGCCCGCAAGACAGCACCGAGGTAGAAAGTTGGGATAGCCTCTAAGTCGTCATCATCTATTCGCGGGAGTATTGTCTTAGTCTCTGAAATTTTCGCCAGGGAGACCTTTGCCAACCTCATATCATCACGTTGAGCAGCTAGAATAAACATCGTCCAGGGATCGATGTAACCCTGGAGGTTACTGTGTGGGATTTGCTGTATGAGGCCATCAGTGAACAGTCTGACCATGCGAGGACATTGTAGCTGATTTGATATCGCGTAGACCTGCTCGCATTGTGGTGTGGTGAGTTTGATAAAAGGACAATGGGTTGTCGTGATCATGTTCAAAAATAACCTGAATGGGATAGCGTCACATCTTGCTGGAATAGGAGTTGTGATGTCACCCTTGGTACAGGTCTCGAGAAGTTCGCATATGAAGGCACTGGCTCTAAACAATTAATTCTCTTTAACAGTTCAAGAAAGTTTAGTTGAGTCTGACTTACTTGTTTCGAATAAAAGGATGACTGTGTACTCGAAATCTAACGTTGTCGAGAGTGGTGAAAACTAGATCTGCTTTGGGGTCGCTATAGACTTCGTCGTCCTTGAAGTGCGGTTGAGTAGCGGCTGTAGGTTGGGGAGGTTGTGGCATCGTTGGGGACTGACAGTAATGTAGTTGCAAAATGTTCAGTACAAAAAAAATTGTGGTTGTTAGAACCACGAAGCTGGGAGGGGAAATGATGAGGACGCTGCATTTATGTACATCTCTCCCGTAGTCTCACGTCAGCCAGTAGAGGTTATGTCTACATTTCTTTTCATAGAACGATCTCCTCACTCTCACGTCAGCCACAAAGCAGCGATCTGTGATGTCAGAATATTGATTTCACAGAGAAGGCAGAAATTTAATGCATACTGTACTCCCACCAAGTTCTAACACCTTAAGGATCCACATTGTTCCAACGACCCCCAATCGTCATCCTCAACCGTTGGAAATTTCGCGCCTTCCGTCATTATCCATCAACCGTATCTCCTAGTACTAAATCGTCAAAGAATTGGCAACCCCTCTCCAATTTTTGTAACGAAGGACATGGCTTTGAGGGTTACCCGTATGTTCGATTCTATTTCGTAAAACCGCACTAAGATAAACCGAGGAAATTTCCTCTAAATCGGCTGGAGTCATTCGAGGAAGAAGTTTCGAAGGGTCCGGATCATCTGATAATTGTCGAAGTGCTGTTTTCGCCAATTCCAAATTATTACGTTGAGAAGCTAATCCAAATATAGACCATGGATCAAGACTTCTCGCTGAGGAAGAAACGTATAATAGTTGAAACGATAGCCCAGTAGAGAATGTTTTTTCAGCACCACCACTTTGAAATTGATCGCATAGTGAATACACCTCCTTGCATTAATTGACGGTGAGATCTATCCATGGACATTGGGTGGACATACATATGTCGAGAAAAAATGTTACTGCTTTCGAATTTGCTCGAGCTGGAATTGAGATAACGGTATCGTTGTTGGTGCATGTTTCCAAAAGATCACGAATGTAACCACTGTGTCTTAAGCCGATTCAGCCTTTCCATCACTTGCGAACGATATACAAAATTTTATCTTACTTGTGATTGGTAAAGTACCAGCTATGAATTCTGAAATGGACGTTGTCAAGTGACTCGATGATCAAGTTTGCGGTAGGGTCGTTATGAAATGAGTTCCACTTGGTCTTGGGCTCCTTTGATGTTGCGGGAGGCGATTTGGGAGTTTTAATCTGTCTAGGTGTGGAAGGGGGAATAAAAGTAAAATCTGGGGATCCAATGTTGAAGGACATGATAACTTTTACTTGATGTGATGATATGTAAAAAGGAGAAATCCAGAATAGACGATATCCGTGCTTAAGTGAAAACAACAACACGTCAAAGCGTACTGATGAAACATGACAACGTAATCACAGTGATTTTGGTCAGTTATATTTACATTTCTAATCTTCTGAAAGATCAATTGGACTTTTAACTGAAAGTACAACATTGCCATTACCCCAAATGTCAGCGAATTGCGGTAACTGAATGATCCTATCACCAACATCAGTCGAAAATTGCGACAGCTATGAATGACAACTCACGAAAGATAGTAGGCTAAAACATGTGGATATTTCTCTTGAATAGGAGCATCAAATATGTTCGTGTAGCCCTGTAGCAGATGTTTTAGAATGATAACCTTCTCCGAATCAGATACACAGCCTACCCTAGTGAGTCCCGAAACAACAGCAATATCCGCCAAAGTGATAGCATCACCAATCAAAAACTTTTCCTTCTTTACTTTAAACAGATCATCCAATTTTCTAACACCGTTCAAAGCTCTTTTAAGACTGGCTCTCTGTACTTCTTTACCACCAGGTGTGAAACCAGCATTGATACCGTAAATACTCAGAAGGAAAGGTAAAATCTCTACATCAATGAAAGATTGCCATTGGGCGACTTGAGCTTGTCCAATGATGGTAGGTGGAATGAGATTGGATTTGGTTATAGCAGCAACTATCTTGTTAGCATCGAGGAGAAGAAGCGACTCACTGTAGTAAGCAATGGCACTTCCTTCCGAGATATATTCGCCCTCAGCCGTCTCGAAAGCTGGGACCATTTGAATGGGGAATTTAGCTTGGAACTCTGGTGTTAAGTTGGTATCTTTATGTTTGTATTCTGGAGCCAGAGTAATTTCTGCCCCAGTCCATGCTGCTACCGCATAGATACGAGCTGCACGGTGGGCACCGACGTGTTTGGGGTCGTACATGTAGACTAAAATTATGGTCAGAGCTGTTTGGAATCTCTTGTGAAAACACCCTTACGAGTTCCAAGAGGTGCCATCGTGTTTAAGATGTTGTTGATACGTCAAAAGATGTTGAGTTTGTCATTGAGACCGCTCTGGTTATTAAGCTGTGAACAAGTTGTTTCTCCCAGCTCAAATGGTTCAATATGACGTGATTGATTTTGGTAGAGATTGGCTTCATCCCGCGCAGTTCGGAGGATAGTAAATTGTATGAGGGACTACATATAATTTGAGAGTGATAGCAATCACCGCAGGAAACACTTTATACCTCACCCTGGACGCTTCGGTTTTCGAGCAATTTGCAGTCAGGTGGAGATGTTGTATTGTCACCACACCGCCCGCGCCGATTGATATAAGGATAATACATACTCATCGCTAAACTAAATCATACCATCATCATAAGCGATCATCATCAGAATCATCAGATTCAATTCTTTTTGGGAGAAGCACGAGAGAATGATGATGCAACGTCAGACCATTCGCGGAACATCAAGCAGAATTTGATCCTTACTCTCGCGAGCGTGTGTGGGCAAGGACCATTAAATGTTCTTCGCGACAACAGTGCGGCGAGATATTCCGCTTTTACACCTTTAATCCCAGAAGTCGACATTCTAGGAAGGATTTGAACAGGAGCGGAGTCTTGGAAATTGGCGATAGCGACTTTAGCCATTTCTAAATCATCATATTCTGAAGCCAAAACGAAAAATTCCCATGGGAGAGACAAGTCCGAGTAAACCCTGTTGATGATATGTTTGGTGATTCCTGCTGTAAATATCTGTTGGATAATCTGACTACATTGAAAGAGGTCCATGAGGGCGTAGACTTCTTGACAATTTTGAATACTGTACACCATGACTGGGGTTTGTAAATTGGTAACCATGTGGAGGAAATTCCTGATCCCTTTGGCTGTTGCTCGAGTTGGAATTGGGAATCTTGTTTCACCTTTGTTACATGTGGCCATGAGATCAGTGATGAATTCACTAGCTCTGCTCCCCGTCAGTAGATTCACAATTCATCAAAATAGATTGACTCACTTGTTACGAGTGAATACCCAACTATGGACCTGAAATCTAACTTTGTCGATGGAGTGAATCACCAACTCGGAAGTGGGATCATCATAAACCTCGTCGTCTGTCAGAGTAGACTCTTCAGAATCATCCGTATGAGTAATCTTTCCATCGTTGTTACCAGGTGCCGCGTTGTCATCAGTCCTCTTTCTCTTGTAGGGTATGCTTTTAGATTGGGGGTTTCCTGTAGATGGATTATGTTTGGTTTCAACGGTCGACATGTTTTCAAGATATGGATGGAAGTTAAGAAAAAGGAAACAAAGTAATCAGAATCAATAAACCTTGTGATACTGTACGTCAATCAAATAATGAAAATGGGAAAACGTGAAGAATGTTGAAGGAAACTTCATCGCCATCTTGATGATCGTCCGTGCGACAACATGCCATCTCAGTGTGTGAACGATATGATATGATAGCCATGCCGGTGCACACATATCATATGCAGTCGTAATTACTCTACAAGCACTGTGAGTATACACGAATATCAACCATTCTACAACTCAAACATCCTCCCGTTTTCTTCCCAACTTCGAAGTTGATACCAAAAATTCCGACAATTAGATTCCTTAACAACTCGAAGTCTCAAAAGAGCTTCCAAATACTTCGAAGAAACACCGTCCAGACCCGAATTCGTCATCCTCGGTAGAACCAAATCAACTCCATCATGAAATTTCCCAATAGCCGCTTTTGCCAATCCCAACTCATTTTTCTCTGAAGCCATAACGAAAACATCCCAAAGATCGACTTTACTTTCTTCCCCGTTCTGTAGTTGTTGTCTGATAGCTTCGTACATTGATTTCTCTAGTTGTCTACATTGAAATTGATCGCAGAGTGATATGACTTCTCTGCATCTATGGATTCCAAATGATATGATTGGACATTCACCGATTGTTACCATGTGAAGGAAATGTCGGAGAGCTTTTGAAGTTGCCCTAGCTGGAATTTGGGTAGAGAGATTACCAGAGGTACATGAAGCGATTAGGTCACATATGTAATTGCTCGTTCTGAATACTGTCAATACGAGATATTCCATGATGACTTACTCATTACGAGTGAAGAACCAACTATCAATCTTGAATCTGACGTTATCGAGGGAAACAAGAACTAGATTCGCTTTGGGATTGTTGTAAAAACTGTCATCGGAGAATCTTCCACCTTTGGGCGCTTGCAATTTCTTCAATGGAATGTCGGGATCATCAACGGTTGTATTTCTTTTCAAGGTGTTTTTGTTGTCCATTTTACTTCAAGAGAAATGAAATATATTGAAGAGATAAATTGATGGAAATCTTGACATAGAGGTTAGGTCCAAGACTATTTTGGATCAGATCTCACGTCAGCCGATAACTTTTTACTATCGCCACACAAAATGAGATACGTTGTACGAGCGTGTCAGCTTTTCTCAATGGCGTAGGACGACTTTACAGAAAAAGCAATGTATCTGAAATCCTCACTTTCATGCAGGTACATACAGTGCTTATGTATACAGTATTAACAATCCCTGCTATTTCAGAAGGAAGGGGTATTGTTCATCACCACTATGGAGCTTTACTGTAAAATGGCACATGATGTCTAGCCACTTTATCACGTCAAACAACGATCATAGAGACAAAATCGTATCGCAGATTTAGGACGTGTGAAAATCTGAGCTAAGGTATCTCAGTCCGAGGTTGATAAGAGAAAATACACTCTCCTTTTCTGTACTTGTATATACACATAAGTTGGTGTACTAAAAGATACAATACTTTTTGAAATACAGTACAAGTCACAAACTACAGATTTCTACCGAATCCATTTTCTTGATCGCACATTAAACATCACAACATGGCATATAAGGATAATCACTTCACTTGAACCAAAACAACCCACAACCGATCTTCCTTGCAGGACATACAAGAACCTTCAGCTATGACCTACGAAATTCTTAGCAATCTCATTCCATCCCACAAAATGAGAAATATCACCGTGTTGAGGGTGACGTTTGATGAGCAATTCACTCAAGTAAGTTCGACTGAGACCTTTTAAATCAGCAGGTTGAAGTTTGGGTAAGATCGTTCCACGCCAGTCTTCAAAGTGTGAAATAGCGATTTTAGCCATTTCGAGATCATCTCTCTGAGAAGCCAAGACGAAGACATCCCAAGCATCGAGTCCTTCAGCTGAAGGGATTTCGGTGGTTATGACATTCGATGGCCTTGTTAGACGGACATGACGTTTGAGGCTGTCCGAGAACATACCGTCTAAGATCGAACAGTCGAATTGATCGATGATAGCGTAGACTTCTTCGCATTCGAAACGAGTGAGATGGATGGGTAACCATCGAAGGGTGTTTGCTAAATCCAAGAAATGTTTTAAAGCGCGAGAACTACCTTCGACGTTGATTGGTGATTGAAGTCCATCTTGTTCAACTAGGTTCATGATGAATGGACTCGCCCTGTTGTCGGTCAGTAATCCACTTATGCGTGTAAGAAGCACACACTCACTTGTTACGAGTGAAGATCCAACTTGAAACCTTAAATCTGACATTATCGGTAGAAACCAAAGTCAAATCGGCGTTTGGATCATCATAAGTCTTATTCTCTCGAGGGGTAGATTGACTAGCCTCAGAAACTGGTCTTGAATGATTTTGATTGACATCGTATGTCGTAGTGACGACATACGGTTTTTCGATGATAGCAATCCGTGTCTCAGCCACAGGAGGATCGAGTTTCGGTGGATGATCATGATTCTCTTGGATACTTCTTCTCGGCGATGAAGGAAGGAGAGATACCGCAACAGTAGGTCTGGGTTGATCTCTGTCGCTTGAAGGGGGTCGAGGTGGTGGATATGTTGAGCCGGTCATACGGCCAGACCATCCATCAACTTGAGAGCTAGGGGCTACTGTAGGGTAGTACGGAAGGGATAGAGGGGGGAGATCATTTACTGGTGTGACATTTTTTTCCCAAATGATGGGTCGGACACTAGACTCCGGGTTATGAGTGGGTTCTTGATCAGGTAATGGAATGATGGATCGAGGAGACGAGTAGCGCATATGATTACCTACTGTGACTACTGTTGGAGGTGACGGTTGACGTTGCGCTAGGAATACATCATTGGGTACGTTCAGACCATCATGTACCACACCCACATAAGATTGAACTGGTGGCGAAGAATGAACATGTTGTTGGACTTTATGATAAGTCGCTTGGGAATGTTTCTTCGAGTAGACGGATACGGGTTTTGACATTGACTTGATGCTCTTCAAATGAAAGGTTTCGTAAATAAAAGTTAGATTGTTCAATTGGATGAGAAGACGTCAATGAATCCTGGGACTGTAAGTATAAGTACACACCAGTGCGCTGAAAAGAAGCATGAAAAGTCGTTAGGTGCATAATCCACGCCCTCACCTCACCCCCAATCAATCAACAACCCCACCCATCAAATCCGTTCAACACTCTTTCCCTTCTTCGTAACTCCCTTTTCCTTCCCATTCCCCTTAACCTCCAACCCACTATCCCGCAACAACCTCTCTAATTCACTTTCATCCAATTCGTCATCAGTCGAAATAGCTTCATCAGACCCAACCGCCATATCCCTCATTGTCGAAGGGGTTGGACTTGGTTTCGGAGTCGCTAGTGCGGTTTTGGAGATTGAGTTGTAGGATTGGACACCGACTACCACTACGACTAGGACTACTATTACGGCTGTAGGGTTTGTCAGTTAGATCCTCTTGTCAAAAGGTTGAGAATGATAACTAACCAATGGCTCTTCTCGTTGCGTCCCATTTAACTGATTCGATTTCAGTTCGTAAATCACCCAATGAGATGGTGAATTTATTATTGATTTCCTATAAACCATGAGCTTATGACAGTATTCTGTTCATATCCAAGCTCACCTCGATAGCTATATCGAAACCTTTCATTTCGGTTCGAGTTTCAGATTTCCTATTATTCATATCCATCTCGATACTACGATACGACGATTTCAATTACTTTACTCTAATATTTGGTGAAACACTTACTCGTGCTTCAAAGTCGCCACGTCTTCTTTAAGTTTCTGCTCTAAACCCTCTACCTCACGTCGAATAACTCCCGTCATGGTCCGTAGAACTAAACCATCGTTTCTAGATCTAACACTTAGTTCCGTTCTAAGTTCAGAAAGCGCAGCACGGAACAGATAAGCTTCCTACAAAACGTGTTAGCTATCTATCATCGACCTCATGAAAAGAACAGCTACTCACATTCTCCATTTCCTCTTTCCCAACTAATTCCTCCCTAGTCCTCTCACCTCTAGTCACAATCATCCTCCTCACAGCCTCCATCAACACCTTCGATCTACCTAGCGTAATCTCATTTTTCTCAAGATAAGAAACGAAAGCATGAGTATCGAAAGGATGTAAAAGGTGTAAAGGTCTGAAATTGGTTGAAGTTTCTGGAGGTGCAGGTAGATTCGTTGGATTGCCGTTGTCGTTGTCGTTCTCGTTTGGAGTTGAGTTTGGTCCGATGTTTTCAGAAGACGATGATGCGTATGGATGTTGGGAGTTACCACCGTTGGCGTTATCGAACGAGGAGAGATTGTTGGTATTAGGTATTATCTCGAATTTGTTGATTGAACCTTCATTTTCGGGGGGTTGGGAGGTCGGTCCTGGAGCTTGGATCGTTATTGGACGTCTTAGAGTATGGATTGTGGGATGATATTGTTGAGGTCTGAATCTATTGTTTCTACGTGTTGCCAGTTGTCTTATTGATCTTGAGATTGAAGACATGTTTTGGGTTGTAAAGTGTGAACGTAGGGTTGTTGTTAACGATTAACTTGGTTGTGCTGGAATAGGATAGTCGACGGAAGCAATTTCAATTAAAGTCTGTGCGTTTGGTGGCAAATCTGATGAGGTGCCACGTGAAATGACGAAGCATTCGATCGACCATCTACATATTTTGGAGTTAAAACAGCTTCAGAGGTTCGAGTGGTTTAAACTAAGCATTCAGAAATTCATGAACTCAAACAATATCTCATGAATAATACCCTATTGAACTCATTCAGATCCATAAATATCAAATCAAGTTATAAAACACTTCTCTTATCACGCTCTATAGATCGTTCACGTCCCTTCAATATCATGCCACCAAGAAAAACCAGAGGAATAGTTACATTACCCGTAACACAACCCACCCCATCTTTATCTGCAGATACGACCCTATCTTCACCATCAACATCGAACGGTCCAACTCTGATACACGCTTTAGAACATTTACCTATCAACGGGAAAACGGTTGTAGGACCTCATGAATCAGAGGATGAACTCACTCCACCACCAGAACTGAATCCAGCTAAGGAAGAGGTTATAGACGAAGCTATTGAAACAGTCGTGAAAGGTAATTCAAAGAGGAAAAGGTTGAACACAACAACTAAGATATCATATGCTGAATCTGAACATGATTCATCTAAATCCGACGGAGGAGGGTATGAGGATGTACAATCAGAAAACGACAAGATACCAACTACGACACCTAAGAAGGGTCGTAAGAAATCTATCAAGAAGGTTAAGATTGAAGATGGAGATGAAGATTTGACGGAGGTAAAAGAAAAGACTCCTAGGAAACCTACACCGAAGAAATCGAGAGTTGCGAAGGAAGAACCTGAATTCGATGAGGAAGGGAACGAGATTGTTAAGAAAAAACGAAAGGTTAAAGAATATGTTAAGAAGGTCTATGAGATACCTGAGGTTAAGAAGAAGGTTACTACTTTTAAAGGTATGTTGTATACCATCTTTCAATAGGCGAAACGACGTATAACATCGTTAGGTCGACTGGGATACGCTTGTTTAAATACTGTTTTACGGTCTACTAAGCCTGATAGTATTTTTTGTTCGAGGACTTGTAGGATCGCTAGTATAGAGGAAGAGGGGATGGAGTTACCTAAAGGATTGGCATTGATGAACGTGAAAGATTTGAAGGTTATGATTGAGGTAGGTGGTTAGGATTCTGATCACATGTTATGAAGGGATACTGACTATATACCTATCTCAGTGGAACGAGCAAAATAAGTGAATTGACTATGAGCGAGACAATGCTGATGCTACAGGATCCGATTCATGAGAATGTCATCTGAGATGTTCCCATTCGCCTCGCACGCTAAATACGGCTACGATCTCAGTTTCGCTGATACAGAATTGAAAGAGGCTGGGGAGTTGGCTAAGAAATATGGACATCGATTGACGATGCATCCAGGACAGGTGAGCTGTTACTCCATGTTTCGAAGATTCTCCAGCTGACAGATGTAGTTCACTCAATTAGGTTCTCCTAAGGATGGAGTCGTCGAAGCTTCACTTAGGGAATTGGATTATCAATGTGAGATAATGGATAGGATGGGATTGGATCAGGATGGAGTTATGATGTAAATCTGGGATCTGGCGTCACGAAGGAAAAGCTGATTCATGTGTAGTATCCATATGGGAGGTGTTTATGGTGATAAGCCGTCGACTTTGGCTCGGTTCAAAGAGAACTATACGACTAGAGTCAAGGATAATGTTAAGAGACGTTTGGTGTTGGAGAATGACGAGGTGGGTGTTGGGTGATGTTAGATATTTTGATTGACATTTGGAAGATTTGTTATAACGTCGATGATCTTTTACCGGTGTGTAATGAATTGGAGATACCTATGTAAGCGATTCCCCATCTTCGAAAGAACGACAGTACTAATTTAAACAGAATATTCGACTATGTAAGCCATAAACCTATCTCTCCCCCACAAACTAACAAAGAAAAACTAGCATCACGATTGGATAAATCCATCATCTGAACCACCGTCCATTCTCGTCCCGAAAATCGCAGAGACATGGAAGAAAAAAGGGATAAAAATGAAACAACATCTATCGGAACCTAGACCTGGAGCTGAGAGTGTAATGGAGAAACGTGCTCATTCGGATAGATGTCAGAATCTACCTCCTGATTTACCTGATGATTGTGATTTGATGATTGAGGCCAAGGATAAGGTTAGTTATAGTTTCATTTCTGTCGAGATGATTATCAATTGATTGATGGGATTTACAGGAACAAGCTGTGTTTGAACTTTATAGGATGTAGTCAGTTTTGTCCTTGTCAGATTCTTTGTTTTAACTGATGAGTCTTGTAGTGGTTTGGAAGAAGTTATCCATGATAATCTAAGACCACCAAATCCAAATCCGACATTAGCGACCAACGGACGGAAATCAAGTCTAAAAAAGTAGGTCATAGTCGTTCATCTAATTCAAATAAACCAGTACTGAGGAATCAAACGTTTGTAGGAAAGTGAAAGAAACGGGTGAAGTTGACGAAGATGGGAATCCAATTTTACTGGATGATGTAGAGAAAGAAGGAGATGGTGGGATTGGGGATGAGGGAGTTGTTGAGAATCGGTTGGAGAGGTTGGAGGATGTTGATCTGGATGTTAAAGTGGAGCTGGAGGATGGGGGTTCAGGTAAGAGGAAGACTGGGAGGAGGGGGAAGATGGGTAAGAGTGATGAAGGGGAGGGAGAGACTGGTGGGAAGAAGAAGGGGAGGAAGGTTAAAGTCGAAGAAGGATAGATGCCACTTTACAAGTAGATGAAATGTAATGCCACGTCATTGATTCGTTTCCGGTGTCACTGCCCGTTAATAACGTTTATCTGAGGAGGAGTAGGTGAGATAGATATCAGATAGATAGATAGTCATTCATCTATATAACATACATCTTCAACAAACATCTCACTCCATCCATACACATAATCACAGAGAAATCAATTCATCATGGTAAGTGTTCAACCTATCTGTCGCAAAACAGATCTTCACTGACCACATTCCATTCTCAGGCTGGAGCTATGGATAGAGCGAAACAGACGATTAGGGTAGGTATCATCTATCATTCTCAGAGATCATCTGTGTTATGACGTTCAGAGGAGATCGGAGAACTGATATTGTAACATCATATAGATTCGTGATGAAGATAGAGAAAGAATGTTCGGTTCTGTCTTCTCGTATGTTCACTTGGTTGTTCGATTTCCGTTATCATACTAATGAATATTCAATCTATCTCCTCTAATCCAATCCTTTACTTTGAATCAAACATCAATCACCCTCTACCAATGATCATTTTCCATCTTATCAATACAGAGTCTCCGGTCCTGTCGTCGTAGGAGAAAACATGAGAGGTTGTGCTATGTACGAATTAGTCCGAGTTGGTCATCAAGAATTAGTTGGGGGTGGGTGTATTTTCCTTCTTACATACCAAACCATATCTCAAACAGAAAGAAGGACTGACCATCTTCCACAGAGGTCATTCGTATCGAAGCTGATAGAGCTACTATCCAAGTTTACGAGGAGACTTCAGGTGTTACAGTTGGTGATCCAGTCTTGAGAACTGGTAAACCACTCAGTGTTGAATTGGGTCCTGGTGAGTCTTGAATATTCTTTTCGCAGTTTGATTCGAGATTGACGATAATTAGGTTTGATGACTAATATCTACGAGTACGTTTTATTGGTTACGATATGATTGCGTTCTTATTCCACCCCTTTTAGTGGTATTCAACGTCCTCTTAAATCCATTCAAGAAAAGAGTCAAAGTATCTATATCCCACGTATGTAGCTCCACCGTTACCTGTCGACTGAGCTCATTAATAAATCTCTTTTAGGTGGTATCAACACCGAAGCTCTTAGCAGAGAGATCAAATGGGATTTCAACCCTTCCTCATTCCGTGTCGGTGATCATCTAACGGGTGGTGATATCTTTGGTTCAGTTTACGAGAATTCTTTAGTTGATAATCATAAAATCATGCTCCCACCTAGAGCAATGGGTACCATCACAAGAATCGCTGAAAAGGGTGCATACACCGTTGACGTAAGTGTTATACATCGACAGGGTTCCCCGGAGGAATACTAAAAAATACCCGCTTTCAGGATATCGTCCTCGAAACCGAATTCGAAGGGAAAACCACTCAACATAAAATGATGCAACTTTGGCCTGTTAGAGCTCCTCGACCTGTTGCTCAGAAGGAAACCGCTGCTTACCCTCTATTCACTGGTCAACGTGTTTTGGACGCTTTGTTCCCTTGTGTTCAAGGTGGTACCACCGCCATTCCTGGGGCTTTCGGATGGTAAGTTGAATATACAGGTTGATGGCTTTTTAACTAACATTACTACAGTGGTAAAACTGTTATCGTAGGTTTCTGTAAGACATCATAGGCGATGTTCTAAACTATTCCTCAGAGTCAAGCTCTTTCTAAATTCTCCAACTCTGACATCATCATTTACGTCGGTTGTGGTGAACGTGGTAACGGTGAGTACGAAACATTTTGCTTGAATTTTTTCTGATCTTTCACAGAAATGGCTGAAGTTTTGGCCGATGTAAGCTATCTCTACTCAAGTAGTCTCCAAACCTAACTCCTGTAGTTCCCCGAACTCACTCTCGAACGTGATGGTCGTGAAGAACCAATCATGAAACGTACAACCCTCGTTGCCAACACTTCCAACATGCCAGTAGCAGCCCGAGAAGCCAGTATCTACACCGGTATCACCCTCTCAGAATACTTCCGTGATCAAGGTCAAAACGTCTCGATGATGGCTGATTCAACTTCACGTTGGGCAGAAGCTTTACGTGAAATCTCTGGTCGTCTCGCTGAGATGCCTGCTGATTCAGGTTACCCTGCTTATTTGGGTGCTAAATTGGCCAGTTTCTACGAGAGAGCCGGTAAAGTCACTTGTTTGGGTAACCCTCAACGTAACGGTACTGTTTCCATTGTTGGAGCGTGAGTTGGTCTTTTTTGATTGGGGGTTTGTTTTTGCTGAAAACGGGTTTTATAGCGTTTCACCTCCAGGTGGTGATTTCTCTGATCCAGTTACAACTGCTACTCTTGGTATTGTCCAAGTTTTGTAGGTCAACGTTGGGGAGACAAATGTCATTTGCTAACAAGTTACTAGCTGGGGTCTTTCCAAAGCTCTCGCTCAACGTAAACGTGGGTCATCTGCCACCTCCATGCTGGACCACCAGCTAACCCTCACCACAGATTTCCCCTCTGTCGACTGGAACGTTTCATACTCCAATTATCTCAAGATCTTAGATCCTCATTACGAGAAATCCAACCCAGGATTCATTGAGCTCCGTACCCGTGCCAAAGAGATTTTACAAAAGGAAGCTGATTTAGCTGAAATCGTTCAATTGGTCGGTAAAAGTGCTTTGGGTGAGAGTGATAAGATCACCCTTGAAGTTGCTAGAATGTTGAAGGTGGGTCCGGAGACTTGGGAGATGAAATTGCGACTAACACAAATGGGATAGGACGATTTCCTTCAACAAAATGGTATTTCTGAATACGACCGTTACTGTCCGTTCTACAAGACTTCTGGTATGCTCAAGAATTTCGTCACTTTCTTTGAACTTTCTCAAAGAGCTGTTGAAACTGGTGATTTGACTTTTGCCAAGGTGAGTGCGATTTTTATATGTTATTATCGCACAAGCTCAATTGTTACATGATAGATTCGTGACGGTGCAGGAGACGTCATGTACAAATTATCTCAAATGAAATTCGAATCACCAAATTCACAATCTGAACAAGACATTCTCGGTAAATTCGATAACCTTTATAACGAGATGCAAGAGACTTTCAGAAGGTTACAGGAATAGATTGGTTTAGTTTTTGGAATGAATAAATACATGAATAAATAAAATAGAAAATTAGTTTTTTTGAGTCGTGAATTATGGTTATGGTATTTTGTTTATTTTGCTTTGATTTAATTTTCCTTTGGAATGAATGTAGATGAATGTTGATTGTTTATCGAGTGGTGGGTGGTTAGTACTGTTGGTGGTAGACACTAAGTATAGCTAGCTGTAGCTGGAAGCTAGCTATTCTGCACCTACACGATATTACCCAAAGAGGCAAGTGGCACCAATCACTGTAATGTGATTTCTTCGAGGCGTCCGACGCGTTTGACTTCTTTCGCGAAGGAAGCATCTGTAACTGTAACGTCTTTCCTGAACTTAGAACTTAACTTAACCTATCGGTTAATTGGTAATTCCAAAGGGTTCAAGTCTGACTGCGTCCATCTAAGGCTTAAGCTAAACTAAGACAAGAAAGAAAAATCAGACGCGTAGAGAATCGCAGCTAAACGTATTGTTTGACTACAGATTCCGGGAAAAAAATCAATCGGGTCGTTTGGTACAACCATTACTTTCTTGATTATTCTTACCATTTGACATTTATCATTTTGCTTGAAGCAATTATATTCTCGACTTGAAGCTTGAAGCTCACCGACGACGACGACCACGACGAAGATACTCTATACGGACAGTTTCGATTTGGAAAATCATTGATTTTGACTGGATTCATCGACGGACATTGATTGTTTGAAGGAATATTAGATTGGCCATCAGATTAGTTCGACATCAGCATCGACATCGACATCAACACTCACTTGGAATCACAGCTATCGACTAGCGACCCTTTTTTTCGTGTAGATCAGCTTTTCCCAATAGATTTGGGATATCACAAGCAACATTTTTACAACCTCCAGAGGAAAACAATTCGAATCTCGACTGGAAAGACCTCTTCTCGAAATAAACGAACCCCTCCCTCCCTCACCCCCACCCCTTTGGCTTCGGCCATGTTCACCCTCTTAATATCGACATTAGCCCTAGCGGTGAATGTAATCGCTACGCCGACAATCCAATATCCAGTTTCAGACCAACAACCTCCCGTAGCCCGTCTAAACAATTTATTCAATTTCAACCTCCTACCCAATTCTTTCATTTCTGCTTACTCGAATAATCTAACCTATCAAGTTGGAGGTTTACCATCCTGGTTATCTTTCCAATCTTCAACATTGAATTTTTACGGGACACCAACAGCAGTTTCTGATATTGGTGTTTTTCCTATCACTGTTTCAGCTAATGATCATAACGGAATCGTCTCTTCGAATTTCAGTTTATTGGTATCGAACTATAGTGTACCAGCTGTTCATCGATCTTTCCCCACTCAAATCGCTTCACCAAGTTTACATGTGTTCTCATCAGCGACTTCTTTACCTGGAAACACTGGAATCTCAGTTCCACCCTATTGGTCATTTTCACTAGGTTTCCAACCTGATACATTCAGAACATCAACTCTTTCCCCGATAAACAACAAATTATTCTATCAAGTTCATGTAAGGGGTATGACAGGTTTACCGAATTGGTTAACCTTCAACAACGAGACCTTCACTTTTAACGGTGTAGCACCAGCCAACGGGAGTTATACTGTCGTAGCTACAGGAACTGATTTTTGGGGTTACACGGGTGCACAAACTTCTTTCGTTATCGAAGTTGGTACCGGGAGTTCGATCGAATTGAATCGAAGTAAAAATTTCACTGATGCCGTGGGCATGAGTAGGAATTCTTTGAGTTATACTATAGATAGTAGTTTGTTCTTGGTTAACGGGGTTACCGCTACTAAAAATGAATTGGTTTTCACGGCTGATACGAGTAATTTCCCTTGGTTATCTTTGGATAGGTATGTGGTTTAGATTCGATGTTTTGACTGTAATTCAGTGAAACTGATCATCTTGTAGCTCTACCAATATCGTTTCTGGAGTTACACCGGATTCATTGATCAACGGTACAATCTCCTCGTTGAATCTTCCAATCAACATCAAATCTTCAAACGCAAGTAGTACATTATCGTTAACGACATGGTTAGGAATCGATATCCTTCCCTACCTATTCACGACCTTCCAAATCCCCAACACAACAGTTAATCCTGGATCACAACTATCTTTCAGTCTAGGTAACTATTTAGTCAACAAAACTTCAACAGTCAACGTGACTGTTTCACCACAATCTGCTGCATCCTGGTTAACGTATTATCCAAGTAACATGTCAATCTTTGGTACCGTTCCTTCGAACCCTTCTTATTCAGAGGTCGACGTCATTTTCTCTGCGTCGCTGGGTTCAACTACTGCGAATTTTGGTTCGGTATTGGCTGCAACCCCAGTTACTTCAGCTACTACAACTCTGAAAGTAACTTTGAACGGTGTTGCCAATTCTGGAAATCCATCTGGTACAGCCGCCGTACCCAACGGCTCATCTTCCAGTGGTTTATCCACCGGTGCCAAGATCGCCATCGGAGTCGTGATAGGAATCGTCGCTTTGATACTATTGTTATTACTACTTTTCTGCTGTTACAGGAAGAAACAGAAGAAGGATCAAAACAACGATAAAGCCAAAATCTCTGAAAAGGATAATGACGCCGATAGTTTCGTTGCTGGTTCACCTAGACCATACAGTCAAGGACTTGCACCACCAACCAATCGATTGGGTGAAATTCCAGCTTTCTCTGGTTTACATTTACGATCGTCTTTCGATGATCAGAATCATCAAGGTCAGCGACCGGTTTCTTATGGTACTGAATCTACTTATCACCAGAAACCAACTCGTTTGGATGGTTTGAAAGGGATTTTCGGTTGGAGTACCGGTAACGATGAAAAGAAGGATATCATCGTTGATCCCAGACTCGATAATCGATCTGGAAGTTTCGAGGCTGACGGAGACGTGATTGGAGTCAATCCAATCTCCAACGAACGACCTTCACATGACGCGAGTTCTTTCACGCATACTTTTGGTTCATCAGATGATTCAAGGGCAAGTTGGGAATCACCTAAATCGTTTCAATGGTCTTCGGCTGAGAACGAGAACCCCAACGAAGGGGATATCGGTTACGGTAACAGAGTTTCAACGTATTCGGTCCCAAGACCACGAGAGGATTTCACACCTAGATATCCTAGACAGAGTTCACCCACTACTTTGGCTCGACTTACACAACCGATCTCAGAGGATGGGAGTCACGCTTCGTTCAGTGAATTCCATAGTTCACAGGAAGGTCGTGATGTCGATGAAGAGAATCGTCATCGTGGTGAAGAATCTTTTGAATCTCAATCCCTAGGTGGTTCTGGATCTGTTGGCACTGGATCTGGATCCGGTCAATCATTCCAACAAGGTCCAAGTGGATTAGGACGATTCGCCGATTCACAAGGTTTCAGATCTATCGACGAAGACGATGAAGATGGATTATCGAACGAGGGACCTGCGATCGTCGCTTTAGCCGAAAGACAATCTTTCGAAACACGTCGACCGACTACTTCAGCCCAAGAAACTCCGAGGGCGACACCTAAACTCCGACCATCGAGGGAAAGAGTCGGTTTCTCACCTGTCCAATTAGGTACACCGATTGGTGAACGTCATCCATCACACACCGCTTTCCACGATCACAACGGCGAAGGCGAAGGTGACGGGGCATTCGACGATGCGGACGAACATCGTCGATCTGTTTACACCGAACACGATCAATATCCAGCCTCGGCAATTTTCTTCGGTTCACCCAACCCCCAAACAGATGGGGGATACGATTACAACTCCCAACGATCTAGTATGGATCCTGAAGCAGAACGAGAACGTGAACGGTTCTCAACGATTAAAGTCGTGCCAATGAATGATCAACCGCTTTCACCCCCTTTACCTCAAGTTGGATCTTTCATGAGACACAGGAGGAACGGTACTGGATCGTCTTTAAACAATTTCAATGCTCTCGCCAATAACAACACCTCAACTGGTCTAGGATCCAGACCCCAATCAACAATCCCAGACGGTAGAGTCGTAGCAGTAGTCAACGAAACGTTCTCCATCCACCCCCACCTAAACCCCCCACCTCAAGTTTCACTCTCAGCCGCCACATGGTCCTCAAACCCACCTTCAACTTATCGAGCAGTCAGCGAATCGTCTACAGGAGCCAACGAACCTCTACCCAACTGGCTTCATTTCGATGGAAGGGAATTAGAACTTTGGGGTGTCCCCTCGATAAATAATAACGGTTCAACGATTTTAGTCAAGATCATTGAGAAGTTACCTAATGGGAATCGAAGGTCGGATCCGATGAGTTATGGATATGAACCACCGCAGGAAAGGGAGGTTGGTAGGGTTTTGATTGAGTAGGTTGTTTTTTTCTGTTGAGGAGGATTTGTTGGGTTTTGGACTGATTCGTCCTTTTTTAGGGTTTTGGATAGGATCAAATCTCCTCAATTCGCTTTGGAGGGTTCACCACATGCTTTCTAGGTGTCGAGGGGGTAACCATCAGCATGACTGGCGTGGCTAGAATAGAAGTTTCAGATCGGAGAACAATCTAATTATTTGATGTGGTTTTCAAGGACATTTATTTACATTGAATGAAAACGGACGACGGTTTTTGGTCTTTGCGAGTGTAGAATATAATCAGGTTTTTTTTCCAATTTATACCTTTTCGGATTGATTTACAATTGGTTATACAGTACATTATCGTATTTTTTTTCGATTTTTCTCATCATCTTTTTAATTTGTATAATCAGAAAAAAGTTTTCCTCTCTGTAGAGTGAAAAGTAATGTTATCATTCATATCAAAAGTACTGTTGTACGATGCAGTTGCATCAACTCTAGAGCCTACGACCTAATACATGCCCCCAGCTCCTGAAGTACCTTTAGGATGAATAACTTTAATCCAATTCTTCTCGAATTTAGTGAGTAAACCTGAATAACATTGGAGGATTGATCGGAGGTAAGATCTTAGAAGGAGATGATCGAATTCATCGTTCGCTTCTATAGCTGCCTATGGGGTTTTTAGGTTAATGGTGGTTAAGTTCGAAGGGATGAGGTTGACTTACTGGATAATCCTGTTTTGTCATATTTAGTTTGATGTGGTCGGTATTAGCAGACATCGAGACTTACATGTAAATTAGGGAATTTAATCCAATCTTGTAACAATTTAATTCTCTCCGTGTAATGTGAGCCTATCAAAGAGTCAATGTCAGTTTCTCGTTATTTGTAGAGAGCAAAGACCTAACTGACGACAACTGTTATGCATCCCGTTCCCAAACTTGTAAACAGCCGTACATTCTTTGATCAAAGATGATTGAACGTCTGAACCGAAATTGTTTCCATCTTCGATAAGAGGGATCTCGATTTCTAACCAGATTTTTAAATCTAACATCATTGTTCGGAGATCTTCGATTTCTCTTTATAACATTTGGTTTTGGTTAGACAATACTGTATGTATGTTTTGGTATGGACATTTTTTACTCACTTTGATAAAAGTTTGATTCCTTGAGTTTGGATCTCGTTTTTGGGAATGATATCATACCAACGATCACCTTCGATTTTTTTCCCTTCTTCCATCCCGTCCCCATTCTCTTTGACCAATGGAACATTGATTCCATCTCCAACAAACCCAGCAATCCTAGCTTCTGCACTACCAAACCCGTATCTCTTCGGTATGAATCCCTCAAACCCTTCAGATTCAGTCATCCCTTTATACAGAACTGACGTAGGATCGTTTTCCAATTCGATCATTTTTTGGATATGGACGATCTTGTTTGGGATTTTGGTTTGAAGGATTTCTTTGGCTTTTTGTCGGTATTCGTTCGTTAGATCCTGTTACCAGTTTTGGTTAATGATACCGTACATACATAGGTATGTATGGATCATTGGAAGATGGGTGCAGTACTTACCTTGACTACGTTCGCGTTGGGACTGTTCTTAAAAACGTCGTCCATTTTAATTAATTCTTGATCTTGTTTGTTTTCGGTCGAGGCGAATGAGGGCATTCTTTGGGTTTCTCTTCAAGTTGAATGAATTAATGAACAACCTAAGAAAACCTGTTAGATTTATACGAGGTTAGTAGAACAATGGGTAAACTTTGACAAAGGTAACCAGAAACGACGAATAATCGTTTTTCTCGCACAAAGGAGGATTGCGATGTCAGTGTAGAGAAATCCTGGATTGTAATCATCTTGAGCCAGTCATGATCGTCGAAAGAGAAAAGATATTATACAGATCATACATTCTATCCTCGATATCGACAAAACAAACAAAACCTATCCTCGTAGTTTGGAATACAACACAATGATGATCAAAATGACTAGAACGGCGATGATACCTGCTGTAACGAATTTCTGTTGATACATTCTGACAAGGGGTATGAGTTTAATCTGAACACTTTTTCATCGTACACTTACTTGAAAATCATCTTTTTGAGTGTACCAGAAGCACGATCGATTGAGGAATCAGCTTGAACAAGCTAAATCAAATTTTGTTAGCATTTAGTACGAAAAACTCCAAAAACAAATGACGCACCGTATCTCTAGTGTTACGAAGCTGATCACCTTGAACCCTCAAATTCCTCAAAACTTCCGAACCAATTTCTTCAGTTTCCAAAGCTATTCTATGAGCGTTATCAAGTCTTCGTGTCCCATCTTCCAATCTTTCTGTACCAGCTAACAATCTAGTTCGATCAGAGAAACCAGTTGGATCGTCTGAATATGGATCATCTGGATTAGGGAATCCACCGGGTCCAGAGAACAGTTCTCCTCTTTGGGATTCTTGGCGGAGATCTCTCTGTGATTGGGGTTTGGTTAGTTGATGAATCTGATGGAGTTGGAGGAGGTTTATTTACCAATGTCTTTTTCACTTTGTCTAGACCTTGTTTGGAGGTTGTTATTCTTGTTTGGAAGGTTTGTCTGATGGAGACAGGCATGGATGGGAGTTCGACTTCCATTTGAAGGATCTGTAAAGGTGTTAAATGAAATCACCAATCTCAATACCCACAATCTCATCAGCTTCCTCCAACTCATCCGCTACTTTCTTCAATGCAGCTTTTCTTTGTTCTATAGTATGAAGTCAGTGATTACACTCCCATTCCTTGCAAATTAGGTCCACTTACCACCCTTGAGAGTCTTTACATCGCCTTCAAGTTTACCTTTCAAACTGACTAAAAGTTGCTTCAAATCTTCATCGTAATTTTCGAATAGAGCACTGGAAGGTAGGTCAGATGTGGGCCTTTATCTTACGATTCCGCATCTAACTTACGTAGGAGAGTTATCCATTGTTGTTATATAGATATTTAAATGACTATTATGGAAGTAGGAGGTTGTTTCTACTGTTGATGGGCTACGACTACGGCGAGTGAATTGAGTGGCAATGAACTGGGAAGAGAAAGTGTTACGTAATGGATGTGCCACGTGTAAATTAAGCTTACTGTACCTGTACTCGCCACTCGCTGCACGCGCAATGACTGTGACTGACATTTAAGGAGGTGTAGGTGGTAAATGTTAGAGATTCATTGTTGATTCTTACTTCTCTTACATCTTCTAATTGTCACTCTTGTACCATATCCACTCTCCCATTCACACCACTCCAACTGAACAGAAGTAGTGGACAATTTGACCTGTCACCGAACCTCACTCACCCATCTCGCACCAACCCCTTTCAACCAACCAAATCGCAAGCCATCAATCAACACCTCTCCACCCATAAAAACAATGAATTTCTTCAATCGTCAAAAGACAAGGTCCCCAGCTGAGACAGTGAAAGCTCTAAGAGAGAATATAATCAGATTAGATCAAGCTGGTACAGGTGAAAGTAAACGAAGAGTAGGCCTGTTCCCCTAAACCTCAAATCGATTGCCAATTATTATGTCCTAACCAAGGTTATTTATCCAGACCAGTGAAGACGTATCTAAACTTTTATCCGCTACTAAAGTTTTGATAACTGGAGAAGGAGATGTTGAACCATCAGCGGATATCATTGCTCAAGTAGCCAACGAAGTCTATGCCCAAGATCTACTTAGTCTAACCATCATTCATATGGCTAAATTTGAATTCGAGGTGAGTGAAATAGACGTTTATATGGAGTTTATCTCACAACGTCTACGTAGGCCAAAAAAGACGTCTGTAATATCTTCAACACACTTCTACGTCGTCAAATCGGTACCAGATCTCCTACAATTGAATTCATAGTCAACAGACCTGATATAGTGTTTGACACATTAAAGGGGTGAGTCATGACGTAAAACAGACTCACAGATCACAAAATCGACTCATGCTGATACATCAATTAGATACGGAAACCCTGATGTTGCTTTGAATACTGGAATGATATTGAAAGAAATGTTACGATATGAACCTTTGGCCAGGTTGTTACTTTACTCGGATCAGTGAGTTACAATCAGCATAGCTATTTACTGAGTCTAGATTCTACACTTTCCCTCATTTTATCGAAACAACAACTTTCGGAATTTCTTGTGATGCGTTTGCGAACATGAAGGTAGGCAGCTGGAGGAGCCGGTAGCCAATCCTCGTAGCTGACGACTTTATAGGATACTTTGACGAAACATAAACCAATGGTAGCAACGTATCTAGAGAACAATTACGATCGTGTAAGTCATCCACAAAACCTGTTACACCCAGAAGCTAAAGCAGATACCCTGAAAGTTCTTCAACACGTACACAACCCTCATCCTCTCTTCAAACTACGTAACCAAACGTCAATCCCTAAAACTGCTCGGAGAGATCTTACTGGACAGAGCGAATTATAACATCATGACCAGATATATAGCTTCCGAGGTTAATCTCAAGATGATGATGGAAATGTTGAGAGATAAAAGTAGGAACATCCAATTTGAGGCTTTCCATGTTTTCAAGGTGCGTTTTTAACTTTCATTATTGGATGATGAGTAGTCTAGATTGTTATGCTAACATTCCCTTAGGTGTTCGTTGCAAACCCAAACAAACCTCCTCAGATCGCTAGTATCTTACGAAGGAATCGGGATAAATTGCTAGCCTTCCTGAAAGATTTCCATAACGATAAAGACGGTACGTAAACGTTTTCATAATTGGCGCGATTCGAATACTGACCATTGATTCAGATGAACAATTCAATGTGAGCTGCGGTCTGGAATCAGATGTATTTAACTCAAAGCTGACACTTATTTTAGGACGAAAAACTATTCCTTATAAACCAGAGTGAGTTCTATCCGCTCTTCGATAGTGATGCGAACTGACAAAACTCCAGTTCAAGCATTATGATCCCCACTCCACCATCGTTTCAAAGTAGTACTGTATATACCTACCATTCTTATATGTCCAATAACTTGTAATCACTCATTCTAATTCCAAATGTTTCTCTTTTTCTTAATGCTCATCTTTTTGTAACTCATTATGAACCTTTTTTGATTTCTTTCCTGCCAGTGTATGATTTTATTGTACTGTAACAATCCAATTCCATCTCGATCCATACAATACTACTATTATTTATTTATTCGAAGAATTCTTTCCCCCCTTTCTTGCCTTATTCTTACTCTTCTTATCAACACCCTTCTCCGTCGTACTACTATCAACCATCTCGTCAATCCGTCCTTCATCATCAGAAACCTGAGGTGTGAAGATAGTCTCACAATCACTATCCTCCCATTGAACCACATCCTCAACATGGCTTCCTAATTCAGTCGTACTAGTACCAGCAGTAGATCGATCTTTAGAATCGTCAACTAAAGATACTGAACTCATTGATCGTATTTTCGACAGCGGGGGTAGACTTTGAATTGATTTTGAGAGGGTTAAAGGGATTTTTGAGGTTTTGGAGGTTTGGGTGGTAGCTTGTAACATCGTTTCTGTAGATTATATGTAGAAGGTTGGATAGTGGATGTTGAACTTGGTAGGAAATCAATTGAAGGGTTCTGAGTTTTGTCTGCGACCTTTGTCGTATTGGACGCATTCGATAAAGGATTTGTCCTTCTAGCATGACATGAGCATACGATATTTACTGTACAAAAATATTGTACAGCAGATAAAAGATACTCCAGCTGAAAGGATTCCATAATTTCTCGTTGGACCTCTTTTATTGTCTTTGTCCTTTCATCATACGACATAGATATAGCCGACTATCTCCTGTGATGTCCTCTTTTCTTTCTTATCGACAACTCTCAACTTTTACTCTGAACACGACCAATTACGAGAAAATTACTCAATCCAATCCAATCATGTCCAGTAAAGAATCAGAGCATATTAAATACAACGATGAAAAGGTATACGAAATAATGGAAACCCAAGACTTCTACAAGACCAATTTCACTCCCGTCGTACGTTACTCCGTCACAGATTTCAGAAACACGATCGAATGGTATTTCAAGGATAGACACTGGTTAGAAAGAGTAAATAAAGATGAAAACCGTGGTACGCTCAAGTATACCTCTATCCTACGTCGTTACCAGGTCAAAGAAGGTGAAGTAGAGGGCGGAATGTGTCCTCGAGGAAGGGAAGGAGTTTGATGTTAACAAGGAAGTAACAAAGGATGTTGGATGTTATTGGCATTATTCGTTGCTTGCTTACTCTTGGTCTCCTACCTTTGATAAAGATCAAGTTACTCAATTCGAGAATCATGTTAATAGTGAGATTAGTAAATTGATGTAGTAGACAAAGGGTAATAGCAGTAGTTGAAGTAGTAACAAGTGATGTGAGGTGGAACAGAATATTTGACAGTATGCATTGGTTCCTAAGTCCTGTCTATACATTCCAGGGATAAGATACTACCAGATTTAACACCGTTCAGCACTGCACTCTAATCAAGGTCTAGAATGATAGACGCAGTTGCAATTTTAATGGCATACTTGCTAGCTGACGTCTTGAATTGCGTTGGCATGGAACCAAACAAATAAATCTTGCGCCCCAAATACACGAGTACAAAGCACATCCACGTGGTTCTCACCGAATCTCAGGTACTGTAATGACTGGGCGCAAGCGGCAAAAATGGGGCTCCGTTGAAAATGTCGCCATCGATTTTGACAAGGACTCGTAATAATTATTTCGGAATAGTGAGGTAAGAGAAGAGAAGATGAGATGGAAAAGGGTGGGGGGTGTTGGTCATCAATCTATAACATCTATCTCAACAAACACCACACCACCACAATGCCAAAACCCCAACTCCCACGTCAACTCCATCTCCCAAATACCAAACCAACCTGGCTACCCCCCAAACCCCATCTCTCCCAAATCCATCTCTCCTCCTTACAACCCTCAACCTCCCTAGATACAACCTTCATCCCCCCACTCTCACCCCAACTCCCACCCCGTCGTCGACCAGCGTTCAACCCAGGTGGATTCGGTACCCAACCACCATCGAGAACTGGAACTGGTGTCGGACATGGTAGGAAGGGTAAGGAACGGGCAACGGCAACGGCAACGGCAACGGTTCGAGAGGCTAGTTTGGTTAGTCAGGAGATTGAGAAACGGGTGGAGGAGTTGAAGAAGGATCAAGCTTTTGTTGAAGGTGATGAGAAAGTTGAGGAGGAGGCTGAAGCTTGTTATGTAGTGAGTTTTAAGGTTTGTTTATCAATAAACCTGTCACTTACATATCACTAGCCACCACCCGCAACCCTCCATTTCCATTCCGACCATTCATTACCCCTCCTCTACTCCCCCCAACCTCTCCCAAACTTCTCAATAGCCTACGAAACATGGGGCACCCTCAACGAAGATTCATCCAACGCCATCCTCCTTCATACAGGTCTCTCCGCCTCCTCACACGTAGCCTCAAGAGGTAACGAAGTCTCCTCCGCAACATCAACCAAACCAGGTTGGTGGGAAGATTTCGTTGGACCCGGAAAATCAATTGACACGAACAAATATTTCGTCATCTGCACCAACGTTATCGGGGGTTGTTTCGGTTCTACGGGACCTTCGTCTCCTTATCCACCTGGAGAAGGGAATACTCGTTGGGCGACACGGTTCCCGTTGTTGAGTATTCATGATATGATGAGAGCTCAGTTGGGTTTACTTGATTATCTGGGAATTGAGAAGCTTTATGCTAGTGTGGGCGCTAGTATGGGTGGTATGCAGAGTTTGAGTTTGGCTTATCTGGCTCCGGAGAGGGTTGGGAGAGTCGCTAGTATTTCAGCTACAGGTCGTAGTGGTTTAGGAGGAGTTGGGATGAGATATGCACAGAGGAGTGGTAAGTGGAATATTAAAGGCAATTTAGATTCTTTTGACTGACAAATCGGTGAAGTACTCATGGCAGATCCAAATTGGAACAGAGGATTTTATTATGACGGCATCCCCCCACACAACGGTATGAAACTAGCCAGACGTAAGTCGACCCCATCCTCCTCCGCTCAATTCAAGGCTGATCCCAAACAGAAATCGCAACGATAACCTACAGATCCGGACCAGAATGGGAACAAAGATTCGGTCGAAGGATGTTATCCGAACAAGAAACCCCCGATCCAACATCTGCAACAGGAAGCACCAACAGTATTCCCAAGCTCTCACCTGATTTCCTGATAGAAACCTATCTGGATCATCAAGGAGAAAGATTCTGTTTAACCTACGACGCCAACTCGATGATCTACCTCTCAAAAGCGATGGATCTGTTCGACATGACTTCCCCAGCCCTCTCAGCTTTAGCAACTAAATTCAATCAAGCTTATCCGAACCTCCCACCGTTCCCTCTCCCAAGTGATCCAACTTCCATCTCAGCTTCTTCAAACGTCTTACCAAAACCTTCAATCGAATCACCACCCGCCCCTTTGTCGAAAGATAAAAAATCTCCACAAGACAGATTCATACCTACCTCCAAATCACCTCATCTACCAGAACTAGCTGCAGGTTTACAAAGACTGAAAGAGATTCCAGCGTTGATTTTAGGTGTTCAATCAGACGTTCTTTTCCCTGTTGAACAACAACGTGAATTGGCCGATGCACTTAAATTGGCTGGTAACAATCGAGTCACTTATTATGAATTAGGTGGGGTTTGGGGTCATGATACTTTTTTACTGGATTTGCAGAATGTCGGTGGTGCTATCAGAGGGTTTTTGGGGTAGACTTAGGGATTGTATAATGGAAAGACAATTGTTTCCTTAGTCTGTTTGTCATTTTTAAAAAGTATTCATATGGAGTTCAAGTTTACATTATGCATCGATACAACGTCCTACCATCGTTCAGTTCTACAAGCCAAACAATTCTGGCACAATTTTATTTTTTAGGACTAAGACTAATCGGCTCCCAAAGAGCTTGAACCGTTAGAATCCTCGTTCCCGAGTAAACTGAGTTACGATTTAGTCTTTTCCACCCGACAAAAAGTTTTAAGATAAACTCACGAGAATTCTTTCATCAACGAACATTCACCACCAACTTCTAAATCTATGTTATAAGCTTGAAACAAGCCTTCAGCTGAGATGACCATGACTTGAGGAACGGTCCTAAAATATGACCAAAAAAAAAATCAGTCAAGAAACACATTACATTTAGTCCCAAAAACCAAACTTACCCGCTCATAGCAACCACAGTTCTAGACCCAACATTACCTCTCAATTTGATATGGGCGAAATCTCTCTGAGCCTCCCAAACACCTTGAACCCTTTTCGGTAAATAATTCTTACCCACACTTCCAACAATCTTGAAAGATCTTCTACCAAGACTAGAAATCGCTGATCCAGATTGTGATTGTGATTTCGACGGTGAAGCACCCGTCAATGAATTTTGATTGGGGTTTAACGGTGGTGAAGAAGGTGTTTCGGATGGTGTAGGGGATGTTAGATCTTCGTTCATCTCATCTTGGATGTTAAGGTTCGAACCCCCTATCTGATTAGAATTTAATTTATATATATGGATGGTCGATGAATCGCTTGAAACAGCTAACAAAGTCGACATCAAGTTGAAATTGATCGAAAAGATTTTAGCTGTCGAACTGCCCCTTCTGAATTGCCATAACAGTTTAGCGTCTGGTAGAGAAAAGACTCGAACGACGGTTCCCTTTTCACTGGCTGTCGCTAACCTTGTTCCATCGTTGTTTAACGATAAGCATGCTATTGGAGATCTGTGTGCTTGGATTACGTTTATTGCTGATAGATTTAGTGTATCGAATAGAAGGACGTCGCCGGTGGTCGGAGCTGGTGGGGCTGCTGGTATGGAACTCAGTGGAGTTGTCGAGGTCGAAGGTGAAGGACTTGGGTAGGCGAGATACGAATGTTCAGATGATGATGACAGGGCGCAAACAGCTGTATGTGTTAGTTACGATGAATCTCTACCGGTGTTCCCTCAGCTACTCACCATTAGGATTAGGTCCAGTCTCAATAGTATGTAGCAATTTCATCGTCGAAATGTCATAAATATAAATCTCAGATTCAAGAACCACAATCAATCGTTTACGATTCATCTTGACAGCCAAAACTGAAGTTGGGAACAACAATTCACAGATTGTAGATTGACGCTATTTGGGGGATTAATGAATGAAATGAACGATATCTAAAGGGCTGGGACGTACCTTTGTATTGACGATTTGTAATTTCCTAGGACTGTTTTTTGGGTTCTCTGTCGCAGCTCCAACGAGAGCTACTAGTGATGTACAGAATAACATCTCAACGATACCTGTAGCTCCTTGATCATCTAAACGTTTTTTTGTCAGTGATGTTGCAAGAATGAATTTTGACGTGGATAGGACGGTTGACTCACTCTTAGAATGAACTTTCCCGAATGGATCACAATTTAAGATGGTATAACCTTTTTTGGTTCCTACTGAGATACAAGAGAAATCTTGATTGAAATTACATGACTAGAGGGTGGTAGTTAGTTGCGTTAGTGGTTGGATTCAATTGCCAAGGATGACGAGGGGAGATGGAGATTTGGGATTGAAGGTTGGAAGGACTTTGCGAATTGAGGGAATTCTTTTGAGATGATGCAATATGGATACTCACTAGGAGATCTGGATGCTTCTTGGGTGACATGACGAGACTAGTTTATAAGTGTTGATGGGTGAAAATAGGAAGAGATGAACGATGTACAATTGTAGATATGTGAAGAGATGGTAGTATAATGACGTTGTGGCGATTAACACACTATCAAGTGGCAAATACATTGCATTGGTACAGATATACATTCAGATCACCACCAGCCCTTCTTCTTCTCATTCCCATCCCAACCAATCTGACCCTGTGAAACACCTTGTGAAGGTCCTGTAATCCCACCATAACCTTGATGATGAATCTGAGACGTTGGAGGGGGCGGCGGATATCCACCATACCCAGTCAAATATTGTTGATGTTGAGGATGGTACATAGGTTGTGGATGAATCTGTTGATGTTGCTTTGATCTTAAGTTGAATAACGCAGAATTAGTCAAGATGATCAAGAATGTTAACGTGACTAATGTGAATCCCTATCTCAAATCATTAGTATGATGTCGAGAAGATGTGGATAGAAGGATATGGTGACATACCATTGTTTTCCAACTTATCGGATCAACGAAACTGTTGATCACTCCTGCAAACGTCTCTGCTCCAACTCTAGCTCGACCAACGACAGTCGGATCTCGGTTCATACATGTTTCCCAAGCTTTGCAAGCGGTTTCCCTATGAAGAGGAGAGTTAGCATGGTTCCAACATGTCCATCTCTTACTCACATAGCAGGAACTCTGAGATTTGGATCACATCTGTTTGTAAGATATAAATTCGTACAACCTGCGATTTCCTGCAATATTTCTAGAATCTTGTGTAAGCTGATTTCCGTTGAACTAAACAACCAGCTTACCAATCGAATATTCCTCTATCCTATCTTTGACATCACGACGAACGGTTAAAATAAATTGGATGGCCAAGTATAAAAACACCAAAACCAACGAAGCGTTGAAGAAGAATTGCAAATATCTATTACCGTTTCAGCATCACATCCCTAACCTGCAATTCGAAAAGCAAACATACCCAAGAAGAATATATGGTATTTCTGAATGTCTAACACCAGGAGTTGCCATGTGTAAATTATAAGTATGTTCCGAAGAAGTTTTAGATTTAGATTTTGTATTCGATGTCGAAACAATATCCTGGATAACAATGTACGTCAATCACAGAGCCTCACAAAGAATCAATAACCCACCTCATCCTCGGAATCACTTTCGTTCCTACGACGATTCTTCTTTCCCCATTCCTTTTGTCGTCGTTTTCGAACCCTACTAACAGCACCCGAAGCGATTGGTCTAATCTCTTCAACAACGTCAGGTTGTGATTGCTGTTGCTGTTGCGGTTTTGGTTTCTCCGCTATCTCTGTCGACTGCACGACAGAAGGTTTAGCCGGACTATCAACATTGATCATTTCAACATCCTCAATCGTACTCGAACCAGCTACTGTGTTTGAATGTGAATGTCCTGCAAAACCGAAATTCGTGTTTGCCCATTTATTAGGATCGTAAGGTTCAAAGTTTGCTGTAGGTGGTATTGGAACAGCTACTTGGGTGTTGAAGATGAACGGAGTGTTGGTACCGAATCTAATTGGTGGAGCTGGTGTACGTGGAAGTTGGTAGGATGGGTGGAAAGGGGAAATCGATTTTGAAGGTGTCATATCTGTATGTTGCCCTGCAAATTTTTCAGTACTTAAATTGCTGTGGGAACCATTGATTTAAGAGTGAAAAAAGAGTTGACTTACTCTTCCTTGAGGGCCCATCTTCATTGTTACTGATACTGAAATCTGTTAGACGACCTAATGGGTTTGTGTATTGATAATCCATTGGAGAAGATTTATCTCTGGCGTAGTAGTTTGACATTATGATGAGGGCTTTTTACTGTCTATCTCCCTTCTTTGAGGTTGAGTATCGACTTCCCAATCCTCTAAATGTCTTATTCGTTTGTTCTTCTTGTTGTTGTTGATTCTGAAAAGTTGAAAGTGTTGTTCTCCAGTTGAGTGAAAGCAATCGCGTAAAACGGAATCAATAAAGTATGGTAAGAAAGAAACACCATAGTATTCTCCTTTCTACTTCTCCTATCTACATCTATATCAGAATCAGATCAAGATGGCAGCACCAGGTAAGACCAACTATCCCAACACAATATCCAAAGCAGAAACTAATCCCCCATCAACAGTTGGCGATTTAACTCTTCAACCTCCATCAGATGGAATCTCTTCACTAGTCTTTTCACCAGATTCGACAAAATTGTTAGTAGCAAGTTGGGATGGTGTATGTTGTTTCCTCTACTTTCCTTATAAGCAGTCAAGTCTAATTGATATCGGTACACAGACAATAGCGTTACATAACTTGACATCTCCACCAACACCACCTCAAGTGTAAGTCAACCAAACCAAATTCTAAACTCATGAACGTCATTAGATTCTCTCATCCAGCAGCAGTCCTCTCAGTTACTTTCGGTTCATCAGGTGATGTCGCTTACTCAGGTGGTCTGGATAAAAGAGTCAGACAGTGGGTCACCATATACTTCAGCGTGATACGTCAAAAAAGCTGACCCAGATGTTAGGTGGGATTTCCAAACTGGACAATGCAGAGTATTGGGTAAACACGATGATTCAATTTCGTCTCTAGTCTGGAGTTCTAGTTCAAGTAGGTTCTGCTAATTGAAATAACACTAATGTGGTGTAGATGTTTTGATAAGTGGTTCGTGGGATTCAACAATCAAAGTCTGGGATCCGTAAGTCCGTCCTTCCTCCAGGCCCAAAAAAAAAACTAAAGAAACCAAACCAACAGAACCTCAGAAAGCCCATTAAGGTCCTCACACACCTTACCTGATCGTATATACAACCTCTCCTACTCCTCAGCAACTTCAACTTTATTAGTTTCCATGGCCCACAGACACGTCTACGTGTACAAAGTATCGACGTTATCCCAATCAACATCTTTGGACGGCAGTGATGGTCTGAAACCAGAACAGGAGAGAGAGAGTGCATTGAAATTCTTAACGAGAAGTGTAGCTTGTATGATCGATGGTAAAGGTAATTCATTCTCACTCTCATGTTTTGTTTAGTTTGGTAGGCTGATGGTTTTCTTTGTTTCTATTAGGCTGGGCATCAGGTTCTATCGAAGGTAGAATCGCGGTTGAATATTTCGATGCCGACCCAGCGACGCAATCTCTAAAATACGCTTTCAGAGCACACAGACAAACAGTTGACGGTGTAGACTGCGTCTATCCAATCAACGCACTAGCCTATCATCCAATGTAAGTCAAGCGTCTCGTCTCCCATTATCAATGATGTCCATATTAAATGAAAACCTGTAGTCACAACACATTCGCATCAGGTGGTTCAGACGGTTTAATCTCAATCTGGGACCACAACGCTAAAAAAAGAATGAAGCTTTACCCAAAATATCCTACTTCCATCTCATCGTTAGCTTTCAGTCCTGACGGTAAGAAACTGGCTATCGGGGCAAGTTACGAACATGACAATTCCGTTTCCGACATCGAAGAGAAAGGTAGAATCATGGTTTTAATAAAAGATACAGTCATGGATGATTGCAAGGTATGTCGTTTTTGTTTATGAAGATTGATATACTAATTTTGATCAATTCGCATAGCCCAAAACAAAAGCTTAGGGAGTCGAGATCAAATGCATGATTTTTGAAATATAGTAATCATAGTTCCCAATCTCCCCAATCGTTATTATCATCCCCTCCTCCCCCTCCCGACTGACCCCAAGGATCCTGCATGATCTCCTCCTGCCCAAAGCCATCATCATCGTATCGTCCACCACCAGGCGTTTGAGGCATATCAGACCAACCTTCACTACCACTACCAGACCGACCATTCTGAGGTCCATAAATCTGTTCGTCTTCAGATAAACCGTTATCCCCTCCCACGACTCCCGCAGCACCAACTCCTGCAGCTCCTGCCATTCCTGCATCGGTTCCACTTCTAGTTATATCTGAACCTCCATCTCCTCCTCCCCACATGAAGAATGGGAAACCCATCCCACTGGACGTTCAGTCGTTAGTTTTGGATGTTTAACTTGCTGGGTTTTCACTTACCCACTCCCAGAATGTCTGGAGAAGTAATCAAAGTCGACTATACCCAATCAGCTGAATATTTCTTTCACGGATAAATTAGCTGACTCACTGGAAACAGCAGTAGCCAGAGCCTAAGGGTCCTATCAGCGTCACATCCATAAAAAGAGATCAAAACCTACCATAGCACGTTGATCCAAAGTCAACCCCTGCTTATCATCAGGTAAAATCAAACTCTGTCCTTGCGTACTAAAACTGCCCCCAGCAGGAATATCCAATTCCGTCCCCGCCGAATCGAATCGAATAACATATTGTCCCGTATCAGTGAACAGTTCTCTACCCAAACCACGAAAATTCCTGTTGATCGAAGCGACTAATTGATTATCACTGTTTTTCAACCAGAAATCCCAAGCGAGGAAACCGCTGTCGATTGCGGCGAATTGTTTGAAGGTCTCTTCGCCACGACTTGTTTGGGGATCTTTTTAGTTTTTTTTCGGTGGCATGGAGGGTGGGGGAACTTACGATTGGAAAATGTTATATCTCCTTCTCCATGGGTGCCATTGTCTGTTTCGGCGGTATTCAGTATTGTATTTTCATCTATGTAAACTTGATACTTACTGCTGAGCTTCGCCTACTAACACATTTCCTTCTTCTGAGGCATGAACGAATATCCTGGAATTTATGAATGCGAAAGGTCGACGAATCTATCTCATCAGCTACAAGAGTAGTGTGGCAACCTACCCAAAGAACTGGTTTCCCAGTGACGTCCATGATAACAGATCGGAACGGACGATGAGTTCTCAAGAATTGTCGAGATAACGTAGAAACGAACGATTGTTCCTCTTCCGCCATGCTGGCGTTTCTCTTCAGTTCTGATGTCCGGCGGAAGGTGAGATCACTTACAAACCAACGTTTTCACCCTGTTATTTCTGATCAGCTTTTAAGATTTATTTGAAAGATTATTGACTAACCTCAGGTGTACAAATAGCATATCTATTAGCTTGTTCAAAACCCATAAACACATTCAACATTTCAAGTTGTCTAAGGAAATAACAGATCAGCTTATTAATCGTACTGAAAGAACGCCAAGCTGACCTAACAATAACCAAAGTCTCATGACCAAGTAACACTTTCGCAGCATGACTATCGGTCAGAACCCCTTGTGGATCAGGAGGCACGATAACTGGTTTATGAGGTATACTCAAGATCGACGATGGTTGCGCATCAAGATCCGCTGGTTCATATTGTCTTCGTAGAGTTTCTGAAGATCTTCTTCTGGGTCTAACATGGCCGTTGGGTACTAACACAATCAATCTCATCAATCTGATGTAACTTCGGACAAGAGAGGGACTGTGACTAACCTCTGTCATCGTCTCTTCGAAATTTGGTCGGGGATGTTGATAGAGTTCTCACCACTGGGACGAAACGAGGTATCGTTCGGGAGGTACTAGCAGTGACTAGGTTTAATCCTATACCCCTTCCTACACCTCTGAGCATGATTTTTTGCTTGTAGGTAGTTAGTGGAGGTGGAAATTAGTTGAGCAATTCACCAATTAACAGCAACAACAAATTCAACTTTTGATGATGACGTTTGCGTGGCAACGGCTTGAAGGTGGCAAAAGGACAGTGAGTAGAGAATTCCAGTACACCTCAGAAACACTCTTGAACCGAATACCGTCCCCTGTTCTCCCACTCAAAATCTCCCTCATCCCCTTCCTTATAATCAGCACACCTCTCCCTAGAACGGAAGATCTAGTCCGTTTGGACACAAGTTCTAAAAACCTCAGCTGGAATCTCTGCTCATCTTGTTCAGAATGAAAGGTCGTCATCCTCCTCATTCTCATCCTCATCATCCCCTCGTCATCATCCTCGTGTTCGTTGTCGTCACAGTCGTCCTCTGGAAGGACGAATGTATGAAAAATAACTTGAAAGGTCCGTCAGTGGGTTTTGGCATTATGGCATTCCAACACTTGTAATTTCGAGAGTAGTCTCAAGAATTGACTGATTCATCTCAGACTCCGAGATCCTAGAAAACGGAGCAATAGTGTTGAAGACTTGACATTACACTGACCAACATCACATATCTGAACATATCACCTCTAACAATTAACATGAACCTCTCCCATCAACCCCATCCACCCTTATTCTAACCCTCAAAGATCGGCACCACCACAAGAAACAACATCCAAAAGTTCTAACTCCCTAACATAACTTCTCAAATGCTTATAAACGACATCCCTAACCTCCACTGAAATAGGTTTTCCTTTCCCACCCGGCCACTCAAGAGCATCAACAGCCGAATTAAATTCCGTCATTCGTTCCGATTCTTCACGTATCGCCATCATCGAACGTAATAGTTCTTGTGTGTATGAAGTTTTGAGATCGTCGAAGACGTCTTTACTTGTGATTCTATCTTCTTTACCTGCGAGTTGCAGTGTTGTTAGCATGTTTGAATCTTTTGTTTTTCTATTTTGGGTTTTGTAAGACTAGCACTTACTTAGTTTACTTTGTTCAATCACATACTCATCTCCGAAACTAAGTGGATGGTCTTCATCAAGTTGAACGTCGATATCGTCTTCATCGTCTTCATCCATGAAAGTCGAATCCTCATTGCTCTCTTCCATCTTGACATCAACATCAGCTCCAACTCCAGCCCCAACTCCAAACCCAACATCATCAGTAGAACCAAAATCATAATCTAAATTTTCATACATCGTTTGTGTGGTTTCTGTAAACATGTTTGAGAAATTGTAATTTCCAATTGGTGATACTGGAGTTAGATCTGACAAATTGAACATGCCATGCACCCGTACTGTATATGTGTTCGTAGAGGTTTAGATGATAAATCGTGTTGGTTGTTCAGTTTTTCGTCTCAAAATTGAAAGCAAACATTTAAAACAAAAATGTTTTGAACATAACGTGTTTCCTCGAAATACGATACCCAATTAGAAGACCACACCGAACTCAGTTCCATTAAACTAACAAGCGTAGTTTGAAAATAGCGGAGAAAATCCATGTTGATATTAGAAAAGTTCTTCTTTTACCTTCTGAAACCAAATTTCATAATTACTTTCATCGGTCATTATGCCATTCTCAGTCTTGGGTCTTCTATTGGTCTTATATCCTGATCAGGTCGGATCTTGCTTTATATTGTTTCTTCGAAGACTTGGATCTCAGTAAGTGCAAGTGGTTAGTGATTATTCTTGACGATACGAATTGAATTTAGTCAACGACAAGATCGTGATCCTAGCCATTGAAAGATGGATGTTAGATCAGTATTTGGGTCGTGGTCAGTGTGTCCAAAAAGTATAACCGATGATCACCATCACCCCAACTTGAAATTACGCTCGCAGTACACGGAACAAAATTTGATATATATGGTGACATAAGAGCATGCTAAAGAAAAGAGAACCAAAACCTAAAACTCGTTAAAGCATCTAGTTCTTTCTTCTGAATGAGCAACCTAGAGGACAAATATTAGTGACTGGTCCAGCTGAAAATTGTATGAAAGGAACACGGAACATACCCTCAGTTAACTTGGCCTTACCACCGGATGGTTGACAAAGGATAGTAGCGCATGAACCACATTGAACGACGGTGGAAGCGTGGGAGAAAACGGTGCTAAGAGGTTGTCAGTTGATGTTCAAACAAGATAACATTAACTGACGTGATTTGGAAACAACCTGGGCATTTGACGTCCATGAAGAAAGAGTTTGGTTCTGGTACGATCTTCTTCAATTTGTGGGTACGGGCAACGACATCAGCTGGTCTGTTGAGGAGATCGATGGCGAGAGTCTGAGAATAGATTGTTAGTAGATGTTACGATTGTTTTGGTGATGAGGTGATTTGGAAGGATAAGAAAAATGGGTCTAATTTTCCGCCATCGACCCTTAATTCCACTGATATCTGGGTTTTCATCCTGACTGGTAAAATCGATAGATTGGTGGGATACAATGACTTCGTGATAGATCGTGAATGATCTCACGCGAAGATGTGTGAGACAGATCCGAATGGAAGATAGAAATAACTCGTTGAACACGATCGAAAGATCGATTCGACCAGTTACGCCATCCACCATTCACACGACCACGACCCCGATCAATGATCCCACCAAACCAATAACCAAAGCCAGTAATCCCATCTTCCGTAGAGAGCGATGATCCAGACGAAACCAACGTTATATCCAACAAGTCGAAGATCCATTCAAAACCGATTCCCAATCCCCATATCCATCTGTGAAAAAAAAAAAGAGAGTTTTACAACTTACCATATTGTATCAAATTGATTTTTTTGGCGTTAGTTGGGGTGTAAGTTGATAGATTCGTTAAGAGTATCGACGTCTTTAGAGTAGATGTCGATGTTTTTCTGAGGTTTGAGAGAGATATAAAAAGGTTTTTAAAGGAAGAAATAAAAGATTAGAATGGAGGATTTGGGTGTAGGCCTACCCTCTTTTTCCCTTGCCACTACAATTGAACGATTTCACGGAGTTTCGGTGTTTAGTGAGTTTTTAATGTGGCACAAAATTTTAGTCTTTAACGAACAGAGATTACGTAAGGATTACATAGACGGCGTTTCATCAGAAGTGGCACTTCTGCAGTGCTCTTCATACTCGTATGGCATAAAGAATGTAACTCGTAGCTCGTAGTTCATAGCTATAGATACATATACATAATCCCAACCACCCCCCTAGCTCAAAGAAACAACCCCAACCCTATTCCCTGTACTTCCAGCGACACTCAGATCCGCCGCTCGACCATTAGAAACCAATTTGGAATGACTGGCAATCTGTCGTTTCCGTTCGTTACTGAATGTTTCCTTATGATTCTTCTTCTCTACACGACGAGCCTAATCAAGGTTTGGGTTGTCAGTGAATTGTTGTGTTAGTAGTGCATGGTAGACCCACCGAACGTTCAGCTTTCACTGTTGATTTTCGTGCTTTCCTCTCTTCTTTCGTCTCGCCTTTGGGTCGGGTTATTGAGATCACCCTGTGACTATCCTCTTTCTCTGTTTCTGAACCACTGTCCTCTTCTTCCTCTTCTACTTGACGTGGTTCAGGGACAGTACCTGCTAATTGAGCAGCGGCTCTAGCTTTAGCCTGTGCCGCCGATCGAGATCTGATAACAGCAGGATGATTCTCGGTATTCGTATAAGTGGCTAAAACCTATCAGCTCAATCCAAACACCAAACTACCACCCAACTTACTTAAGATAGTTTCTGCATCCCACTTATCCTCCTTCCCACCAACCACATCCATCAAAGGTAGTTTCTCCTTTTCCTCCCTAACCCCAACCCCCCGTCCCAATCTCTCAATCTCCAAAATTCTACGTCGATTCTCCTCCCTCCCCAACCCCTCCCCACTTTCATTCTCGTCATCCTCAATAGCCGATCTCAAAACAGCAAGTTTCTCAGGTCCAGTCAAAGCAGTCCCACCAAGCGATTGTCGATATTTGTTACCGACGACTTCGTAATTTTCTAAGAAATCGTCTAGGATCGCGTCGAAATCTTCTCGAGAGACTTCCGGGGGTGAACCTGGTCTATGGGAGGCTAAAGAGAATTTCGAGGTTGAGGAGAAAGCGGAAAATGCTGATGGGGCTATGGAAACGTCGTCATCGGATGGGAAATCGTCTTCGTCTTCTTCTTCGATATCGTAATCCCTTTCAATCTGAGGTATGCAAATGAGTATACAATTAGTTGAGAGTGAAAACATGACGCACCTTATCAAACCTCTCATCCAAAGTTCGTAAACCCTGATTCCTGAACATACTGGAACTACTCATACTCATTCCGGTGGCATCACTAGGACCTCTCTTCCCGCGACGTTTCTTGCCCCCATTGACAGTTAATTCACCAAGATGACTAACCATCGAACCGATCGTATCAGCCATCTCCGATCTCTCCTCAGGATCAACGTCAGATAAAGATTTCGGTAAAGGTTTGCCTCCCTTCTTAAACGCTTTGAATCTATCCTCCCAAGTTTCAAGTTTCGGTTCACCGTCGTCATTTTCAGTCCCATCTTCAGAACCTTCATTCGAACCTGATCCATAACCCTCATCCTCATCTTCGTATTCATCTTCAATCCCTTCCTCCCGGAATTCCCACGAAGGCTCATCATCATACTCATCCCTCTCACCTTCACCTAACAGCTCATCGAACCAATCCTCCTCCCCCTCCTCATCAACAAACGCATCATCGTCCAAAGCCTCCAAAACCTGACGCAAATGAGGATCCATATCAGGTTGCAAACCCTGCAATTCAATCGGTATATTAGCTTGCGAAGCGTAAACCTCTTGTTGAGTTAATTCCCTGTTTGAAGGTAACACCGATGAAGGTAATTCGAACATTTCATCGACAGCTCGTCCTTTCCCCTTTGATTTGGTGGTGGTCTTCATTCCACGAGCTACACCTGAACCCTTGGGTCCTTCAATGAGAATAGATTCTACACCTGGATCATAACCTCCGACGACTTTTAGATGAGCCATGTAATCGTAATTCGAATCGTCGTAGGTGATACCGTATAAAGACGCTTCACCCTCGTTAGCCCTCATGGCAGATTTATCGACTGATGCTTCGAGATCAGCTAGTGTAGTTCCAGTCTAACATGTGAGTCAGTGGAAACCCTTTCATGTGACAAAAATGAGACTCACTTTGATCTCATTCCCCCTCGTCATGGGCTTGAACACCCGTTGACTAGCCTCGGGATCATTGATCAGAGGATCTCTTTGACTTCTATGAACCAACTGGAAATGCTGAGCACCAGCTTTACGAAAGATGGATTTAGGTGCCATTTTGGTGTAGTTTTATAAAGTGTACTTCCGTCTCTCTTCCCTCTGTCTCTGTTATATGTAGGATTGGTCGTTGATATACGTTCTATATCTATAAGTTTATATATGATTTTGTCAAAATTTCAATTATGATCTCGAACTGAAATCCAAAATTAAATTCTTCGAAAGCGGAATCAATTTTTCACCTTGCAATTTGAGTGTTGCCACCAGAAAGCTCCATCAAAATCCTTCCATTCTTACAACGAAAAACGACTAGTATCTCAAGATGTCAGCATTATTCGGAAGTGGAAACGCAGCAACTGCAACAGGCAAGTAGCTATCCCGAGAATGTGTAGACAGGAAAAGGAAAGCTGAAATCGATAAAGATATGAACTCGAGGAAAGAACAGATGAAACAGCAAATTCAACAAGAGGTTGGTTATTTTCCAGTTGCTTGAGGTATTTGAAGATAACTGATGGAAAACTTAGTTGGCTGTTGCGAATGCTCAACAATTGGTTAACAAGATCAATGAAAACGTATGTCTCCCTTCAGATTTGAGATCGATCAGCCGCTTATGCAGTTTGATAGTGTTTCGCGAAATGTGTCACTTCACCCTCGGATTCATTAAAACCCAAAGAACAGGTTAGTCTTTCCTTTTATAGCCTTGAGAATGTCTATTGACTGATAGTTAACAATGCTAGACCTGTTTATCCCAATGTATGGCACTTTATTCATCGGCTTTTGATCAAGTTTCGAGATCTTACTACAACAGGATTAACAAGGAGAGAGCTACTGGTGGTATCGGACTTTAGATGGTGTACGTGGTGAAGTGTGCAGTCCAAGAAATACAGAAGGCGGAGATAGAAGGGAGGAGTTGAAAAGTGGAGCGTCGACGATGAAGGGAGCTTTCAAAAATAATGGTTTTCAATTTATCTCAACTCATATGCATTGCATCGTTTAATCATTACTGCTGGAAAGTAAACTTCTACTTACTCAGTGGATCACAGGTCTAATTATAGAAGTATGAGATTGGCAGACGAAATGCAAAATACACATCAGAATCAGATTCCAACGAAATCCATCTACTCCTCATCATCCCCACCCTGTTCCCTCCAGAAAAGATAGACTTTCCTTCTACAGCTCTCCACAGCTTTCTCATCAGCAGCAAATCTAAACATTTCACCCAACAATCCCGAACGTAAACTCTCCACTGAATCGTTTTTCTCCTTCCCCTCTGAACCGATACATGAGCCTTTAAGGATATTCTCATAGTTGTGTTTGGAGGTTAAAGCCTTTGTGAGGGGTTCGTAGATCTCTTTCATTAGTCGCGTGTGGGTTGTTGAAGTTTGAGTACGGGTTAGGAGGATCGTGAATGGTTCCAAGAGTTTCATGAGGGGTGCAGCGGGCTGGATGGTGTTAGTTCAACAATGTTAGTGTAGAGAGGATTGGAGAAATTGAACCTACCTGCGACTTGACTTCAGGTAACCCAAGTACTTTATCTAACTCATCGAGATAAATGTCAGATAAATGGGTAGCAATAGAATGTGGAACTCTAGGATCTTGATAACTACAAAAGCAATCGGATTCAGTTATCATCTTCTGCGTCGTGCAGGAATTCTAACTGACGTTACAGGTCCACTTTTATCACCCAAGACATCATTAACCGCCTGAACAGATTCCGAATTCCAACCGTTCCTAGCTAAAAGTCTGAAAGTCGAATTAACGAATTTACGAATGAGTAAATAGAATTTATCCATCCTAAGTCGTTTAAATCAATCAACGTTCGATCATCCCCAATCTTTGAACGATAAGGACACACCTTAATCTATCAATCCCACTCCATTCTCTTATCATAGCTTTCCAAAATCCATCCAAAAACCCTAAAGCCGCGTTGAATCTTTCCATCTCAATTTCCGAATCACTCAAGTCAGAAGACGATTGAATTGGGTTTATCGATAACAAAAGTTCTGATAGATCTTGAGCGAGAGCTTGTTGGATTAACGGTTTATCTGACATCCAGAAACCTTTTTCTCATGTCAGCTTTAAATCTCAGTGCGAAGGTAGATAGATGAGGGGAATTATTTACAGTAGAACAACCCTTTCCACAATTTTGACATTTCACTTTCTGAGAGATGAACGTAGGTCGATGATTCCCCATCACCTTCAGCTTCTGCACCTCTCGATAAAAAAGCACTAAGATTCGAGATAGCTCGATCACGAACTTTTTTATCTAAAAGTGACCAAACAGATTTTAGCTTTTCATTGAATGACCAATAATCTAACACATACCGGTATGAGCTAATTGTTTACCTAACGGTAAAACCGCTGATGGTTTTTCATTGGGTAAAGCTCTTCCCTTCCCTTTCCTCGTTGACGCTGTTGTGACTGCTGGCATATTTGTATCTAAGAGATTGAACGAAATCAAGGTTAGAATGTGGAAACCGACTGATTTATTTTCAAGATTTCAACTTTTTTAAACTTTTGATTCTTCGGGTCACAGTCAACCGATACTGGATTAGTGGCAAACTGCTTTTGTGGTTTTTTTCGTTTTCGGTGACTGGAAATATTGCTCTTTACAGCGAAGTACCATACCGATTGATCATACTTGTAAATTCTAATTTCACAGAAAAATGTTATTCGCGCGAAATCCAAAACAGAGACTATCTGGCCACTGTATCTGAGTCCTTCTTCTTATGATATTCAATTCTTGCGAATCTTCGACAAAGTCGTGACGGGTAATATAAAATATTTCCATATTCTTCTTCTTAGAACTTGGTTTTGTTTGGAAGACCAAAAAAACAAAACAGTATAAGCAAGGAAAAACGACTTCTTTTCCTTGTTTCTTACAACCATTCTCTCTCTTTCTCAATACTACGTCAACTGAAACTCAATTCCTGTCGCGAACAACGTCTAACAAATTAGAACAATGTTATCAGCTTTCAAATCCAAGTCCAACTTAGAGTCATTTACTATAGAGCTTCATAACGATGATGGTTCTTTCACCGATAGTTTGATCAGGAGATGGAAATGGAACGAAGATGGGTATCAAACTTTGAAAGTCGAAATAGGTGGTAAAGAGATTGGCGGTATCGAAGATTTGAGTCAACTCACAAAGCGTAAGATTGTTGATATTCAATATCACTTCACCCAAATGTTAAGGTTTCTTGCGACAGGTGATAAAAGTGTTAGCGAAACCGTTTTGAAAGAAAAGAAGGTAGAATACGAGACTGTAAGTAATCCGAAGCAACACATAAATCCAGAGAGATGGGTGAGATTCTTTGGAAAGCACGGTTCTCAAACATCAATCAAATGTGAAGGAGAAGACGAGTTAACCAAGAAGCTCCGTTTGGTAGAGATCATGGATAAATACAATAAACGTGATATTGCTGGGTTGTGGCAAAAACCCTTTAAAACAGGTGCTTATGTTGGTTGGATCGACACTCAGGTTGATGAGATTATTGAGGAGGTTAACGACGACTCTGAAAAGTCAACTTGGGGTCAGACGATTCCTTCGACTTTCAAATCTATCAAAGACTTGTCTGGAATCATGGTCTGAGTTTGAAAAAAGTGGAGAAGGTGTTTGTAGTGTAACCTTTGTAATATAAAAGAATGATGGAACGGTATTATTTCACCTCATCTTGAACGCACACCGCTTCACTGTATCAATCTGACCCACCTTCGATTCCTAAGATGACTAGAGAAAGACATTTTGAATTTTTGGCTCGGGCAAAGGTAGAAAAGACGAGCAACCTTTTTTTCCATTGAGTTGCGCATAATGCTAGAAGGAAGGACAACTCATGACTTAGTTATCAACACTGCTAGTTTTGATCCTTTGGATGCAAAACGAGTGAACTAGTGTACCAAAAATCCTGTTATCGTTTTATTGTTAAGGGATACCATAGTATGCGGTGCTGGGGCCTGCAGGAAACCATCGATTTGAGGATATCGATTGATTGAAATGTGACAGTAGTACCATACGGAATCTGAGGTCGAATATAATTCGAGAGGAAATATTTCACGTCATCGTAGAGGAGTGAATGTAAGTCACCTTTCATCTTCGGAGTTGCGATCAAACACGTATCACATAGTTACAACTCTTGATTTGATATTGAGAAAACCAATACAGTACATGAAGCAATCATTTACGAAAGACAAAAAACCTCCTCTCTCCAAATACCTTACTCTGAAATGCATTCTCATCCTCTTTCACCATTCTTTCCCTCCATCATCAAAATTCTCAAGCCTTCTTTTGTCGAATAAACTCACAGTGCTCGTTAGCCGCAGCAGAAGAGAGCAGTTCGAATGAACTCAAAAGCTCTCTTTTGGAACGGTCTCTATCAAGTTCTCTTTAGTTCGGAATCCAATCGTCGTTTATCATCGAATAAAAAGCTTGCGCTTTGTATCTATTCCCGGTACCCCATATACTGACGAAGGTCCCCTCAATGTTCTTACCTTCATCATCAACCAATTTGAGTGTATGGGTTATTTCTTTGGATCCGGTTCGGATGGTATCGAGTTCGACTTTCGTGTTGTTGTATGACGAGTTCGTGAAATATGTAGTAAGGACTCTTCTTATCCCTGGACTAATGTGATCCATTCGTCAGATTCACAAAGTGTAACACAGCCCCGGACCAAAACCACTCACGTAGCTGGTTGATCTAAGAATGTAGCTGTCCACCCATTAGCTAAATCTTTTGAATTTGGATAACGAGGTCTTTCTGGGAGAGCTTCTATCATTTTTGATATGGAAGTTTTGAGAAGAAACAAAGAAAGAAAGAGCGCTCTCAATAAAAAAAAGTACACCTGAAGATGCTCTTTGGCCTTCCATGTTGTAACCTTTCATTGTATTTTGATATGAAATTTCCCGAAAGAAGACAACGTTTTCATGCCGATCAAGGGGAGTACACTACAATACCGATTCTCCGATGAAAGGAGGTTACAGTACGGGTAATCTTATGGAAAGAGTTATCGAGTACGGCGTCATCGGTGGGTCGAGGACATCTGTGACATGTTTGACATGCCGAGTCGTGGAGCTGATCAAAGGATTCGGTGAGCATTTGAGATTTGATACACGTTGTCATACAGATTACATGAAAAGTTCGATGCCAATCATTAACCCGACCTAAATTAGACATTCCGCCTCACAAGAAAATAAACTAAATCCCCATTTTCCTACCTCTTGATTGGTCTTAAGCTACAAGGAAGGGCGATTCGTAACATTGCTATCAACACTACATACATAGCATACAAAGGTTAAATACAGCACCTAAGCCTCTACCGTCCACTGAACACGCTCCTTCATAGGATCATCGACCTCTACAATACTAACCTTCAAGCGTGCTCTCATCTGAGCAGAGCTTTATATGATTTTCGATTCCAACAAGAGGAATCTCCTTGAACAACGATTTATCTTTTTCGGAACCCGGCCAGAAACATTGGATGTTTTCTAATACCTTTGTACGTGTTTCGACGGCTCCATTCTCACTAGCATCATTGGTAGTGAAGGTGAAACCGTCGTCGTCTTCGTCTGCAAGCTTTCCATCTTTAAGGAAAGTCGCTGTGTGATGAAGTCGATCTACTTGTGTTGATCCAGACGAGACTTGGAGACTGAATGGACAGTTTTTGAGACTGAAAATGGAGGCGATTGTCGAATGACTGTACGATGTTAGTACAATGATTACTGTACGTATGCTGTTGAAGTATAAAGCTTACCCAGTATAATCACTTGACGAACTGGACTTCATTTTCCAATCCGAGCTTAGAATGTTTGTGTGGATGACATGTTTTGTCTTTGAATAAAGTGTTTGTTGGTTTAAGTGGGTGAGAGTTGAGTGTAAGAAAAGAGAAAAATACTCCACTGCGAGGTCGACCTTCACCTACAATATAGCCATCCACACTGGACGTTGGACTCAATGGAGTGGAAGAAAAGAGGCTTTATCTTTTGTACCTCTACCTTTTATATTGCAACACAAAAATCTGTTGCTACAGTAACACATATTCAAAGGAGGTAAACACAAGGTAAATGATATGTTTCTGCGTGAGCCACAGCATATCACATTCGAGGTCGTCGGCGAATTCTGAAAGAATGATGACTGTTCTTTCTTTCAAAGTCTTCTTCGTATAAGCTCTCAAGCAGTATTCTGACTGAATAGCAGCAACCTATATCACAATCTCATGCAAACAGCCACTACAAGCGGTCCTCACAACCTACGATGACGGGACACACGAGGCTCTGCCACTTCTCACTAAGTCTGTAAACGATGTCATCCACCTAAAACGTTTGAACCAATATACTCCCACCATGCTTTCAAACCACTCCTACCCCTTACTGTAAGCGTCGGAGCAGTAATAGAAGTGCGAACTAGCCCCCTCAGCGGCAAGTGTGAAGACAGAATCCTGAAAAGTTTTATCACAGGTTTTTGGCCACTTCGTAACCCATTCTTTGATATTTTTGCGAGAGTAACGAGGATTTGCGATAATTGGTGTGACCCATGTTTCATAAAGATACTCTTCGACCTCTTCACCCTTCTTATTGACTAAACATAATTTATGAAGGTAGTCGTTGGAGGTATAAACGGTGGTCTGGAGCTGAACGTTATTTTGACTGCTTGGATGGTGATAAGTCGAAGTGACGAAGTGAATACTGCCATCCCTGATTTAGTTGAGGTCAAGTTTTATGATAACATGCGATTATGAGAGGATACTCACTTGTGTCTGTTGACTGTTTGCTTGACATCCCATTCATTAGCTGGATGACATTCAGTTGCCATTTTGTCGCAAGATTTAAAAGTGAAATGCACTTATAGTATGAGTGGCATAGGATGGATGATATAGTGAAATCGCTGAAGTGGCAAGTAAAACGAGAAAGTGCTTGGTCTTCTTCTTATATTTTTTACAAAGGACCAGTCGAAGTACTTGGTTGTTGCTTTGACTGTTCAACCTCGTGTCGTTCGAAAGTGGCAATAACAAAGGCTACATGCCAAAACATTTACTCGTTCATCTGTTTAACTACTTCCACCAAACTACTATCGCCGATAACTAGGAAGCCAATCATAATATTCTGCACTTCCCGCACCCTCCGTTTTATCTTACTTATTGCTTTCCTCCTCCAATTTCTTATTGTATCTCTCCCTTTTTTCTCGCTGGACCTCCTCCAGACCATTCTCACCAAACTCCTTGGAACAATAACTGAAGTGTTGAGCTATGGCGGTTTTTGCATAACAATTGATGAGACCCTTCAATCCATCATTTGAAGCCCTTGGCCGCAGTGTGTTAGTCCAAATACTAATGTGGTTGGCCGAATCTTCTGTTTCTTCTGAGGTTGGAGTGAACCACGATTCGAATTGGCATTCATATTTTCCAATATCTTGATTGTCTTTGTCGACTAAGCCGCAGGTATGAAAGTATTTACCAAAGGCAGTAGGGCTGCTACTGAGTTTGAGTTTATCACTGTGAGATTGATGTTTGTAGTAAGAAATGAGTACCTCGTCACTAGGTTCAACAAATCAGGAGAGTCAGTTTGTATTTCCAGTGGTATATGTGTATATGATCTGTTGTGGACTCACTCATAGTTGTCAACTGTACGCTCAACTGACCAACCATCGTCTAGTAGTTTGCTTGATGAAGTTGGAACTGACATATTATATGTGATGTGATGTGATTTAGGGTATGTAATTGAAAGTAAACTTATAATAGGAAATCAGTTTGTGAAAAGAAATAATTGAAGAACAATGAATGAAATTCAAAAAGTGAACAGTATGTACTGTCATTTGAGGCCTTCTTTGCTATGTCCAAACAGCCTTTGTATCAAATCCTTTATTTAATGACAGTGAAAGGAAAGAATTTTGTATTGTTTGAAAGTGGCATTGAACGCTACAAGTCAAAACATTCACTCATTACTCTGTTCAACTAGTTACTTCCACCAAACTACTATTGCCAATGACTAAGAAGCCCACTACTTTATTCTTCACTTCCCCCACCCTCCGTTTGATCTCCCTTGTTGTTATTCTCCTCCCCTTCCTTAGTGGCTGTTTCCTCCCCTCTCTTTTTTCGCTGGACCTCTTCAACACCGTTTGTACCATACACTCTGGAACAATAACTGAAATGTTGATCTGTAGCACTTCCTGCATAACCCCCAACAAGACCCTTGAACCGATCATCAGAAGCCTTGGGCCACCTAGTGAGACTCCAATCAATAATTCGGGCGGCAGATCTAAGGAGTTTTCTGTGGTTGGAGTGGTCCAGGCCCTGAATTTGCTTTCGCTTCCAACATTCTGGTTCTTTTTGTTGACTACCCTGCAGAAATGAAGGTATGCACCCCCCCCGGTAGGCATGGTGTAGATTTTGAGTTTGTGGTTATGAGATTGATGTTTGTAGTAAGAAATGAGTTCTGTGGAACTAGGTTCAACAAATCAAGAGTGTCAGTTGGTAAATTCAGTGGAATATGTGTGTATGTCCTTTTAATGAACTCACTCATGGTCATCAACTGTATGCTCAACTGACCACCCATCTCCTTGTAGTTTGCTTGATGAAGCCTCACCTGACATAGTATATGTATATGTGATGTGATGTGATATCTGTTGTATGTAATTGAAAGTAAACGCGTATTGGAAAATAAGTTAAGGAAAAGATATATGTAAAGAACAACAAATGAAATTCAAAAACTGAACGATACATACAACGATTTGAAGCCTTCTTTGCTGTGGTCAAACAACCTTTGTATCGACATCCTGCATTTCATGACGTTGAAAGGAAACAATTTAAAGCCGTGTATATCCTAAAGAAGAAGCCAACATATCTATCTAGATTATTCTACGAGAACAATGGATGGATTGCTGGGGAATGCTTTTTCCAAAAACGGTGGAAAAGAATTGAAGAAGCTGGAGGGGTAGGACTGGGTGATCTCGTTCAGGATAGCTGTTTTGCCATGACTGTGAACGTTGATTCACACTTTATCGCGCCTGTCGGTCACGACTAGATGCATACTGTATAAAGCGGGACTACAAATGATTAGCAGTCGAACGAAGGATTGTACTTTTTGTCAAGGTTTCATTATTTAGCACGTTGGACTGTGTATAGACGTGAAATATTGATAGCTATTGAAGTGAGCCAGATTGACAATCTTCAACAATTCGAACTACTCCCAGATGCTCCAGTGCCAAGTTCTACAAACAAGTAATGAAATGATTCCACTAGGCAGGAAACTACCTGACCCAGGGGGAAGCTTTATACAGTGTCTCCTTTCCTGTAGCCATGTTGGTGCTGTCAAACACAGAATACTGGTGCAGGACGAGTACCACTTCGCAGTCTTGCCGTATTGTACGTGGCCTACAGTAAGACCTGGCTGTAGATACTACGGCACAGCTGTTAGATATAAACCCTAAGCACGATAAGCTAGCAAGTCTTGACTTTCGCCATACCCTAAGAACAGCAGACTCAGGAGGTATTCGGAAAGGAGCTCTAAATCATTCTGGACTCAGTGAAGCTTGCGTGCACTCTAGAACCTGAAAGACTCCCATCGAACAGTTGATTAATTGATACATGATACACATTACACTACACGGTCCAATCATAAACCTTACATAAGATAACCCATTCCCCAAAACACTAATCTCTCATCCGCCTACCTCGACTCCTACTCCTCCCTCTACCGCCACCCCCAGAATCAACCCCCAACCGCCCTCTACCTTCCTCATCAACAACGTCAAGTTCACTAGCGAAACCAGACCAATTACCCATAGAATTACTATTACTATTAACATTGTTATTATTGGTGTTCAAAGCATTAGGAGTTAAGATCATGTCATTGATCAATTGTCTCGAGTGACTACGCGAACGTGATCTCGCAGGTGACGTATCTGGTTTAAGTGGTAGATTAGCTGAAGTTGGGATTTGAATCAAGTGTGGTAGATTACGTGAAGTCGATCGTGACGAGGTCGGCTGTTGTTGATGTTGACTCGGATGTTGTTGGATATCACTAGTTCGACGTTGATTCGATCTACCTCTAGTAACATTCTCTTCTGACTCAATCTGATTGTTATGGGGTTCAAACGAGAACACACTCTGATGACCACCACGACCACTACTCCGACTTCTACTCGCTGATACAGACCTCGATCTAGATCCCAGAGGACTGTCATTCAAGATCGTATGATCCGAATGACCCACAATACCATCCATCGCCAAGCCCCTTTCACCGGGATAAGTTGATCTATGGGGTTGAACCCCGTGTTCATCATGAGTGAAAGCCCTAGGTCGAGATCTAGAATGATGGATAGAAGATGATGAATGAGAGTTGATAGATACCGGTTGAGCTTGTGAAGTCAAAGGATCTGCTGAGGTGACAGGACCAAAATCGAATCCCTGATGAGGTCTACGATGTAAACTCTCATCTCTACGGGCTCTAGATCGACTTCTAGATTTTGAACGAGTCTTAACACTCCTCCAACCAGTTACCGCATCGCAGCCAGAAATTTCGTTTATATCCCACCGAGAATCCATTTGAACATTCAAACAACCTCTTAGACATTCCAACCATTCCGAACCAAGATGATGGGGTTCATCGTAAGTACCCCTTAAAATCTTCATCTGTAATCTTGGATCGAAAGCGTCCACAAACGGTAATTTGCCCGTAAGAAGGGCATGGAGGATGATACCCAGAGCCCAAATATCCTGTGCAAGTGACGGGTGGGCTGGGGGAGCTCGTAATAATTCTGGTGGTGCGTAGGGTAAAGAAGCCGATGGGAACGGTTGTGGTGGAAGATCAATCTCATCCTTTCGTAGATGGTGGGGATGAGGTAAAGTAGCGTGTCGATGTAATGAACTACTTGTCGTTGGGAATGGTGAAGAATGTCTTGGTCTGTTATGTAAATGCGATGGTGTCTTTGGTATCAAACTTGGAGGAACTGTGACAACCAAATCTCCTTCACCGGATTTAGTCACCGTCTGAGCCATACCGAAATCACCAACCATGACATGACCTTTGGTGTCCACCAAGAAATTATCCAATTTCAAATCACCATGTAACATCCCACCATTAAAACCATTAAACCCCACATGTAAAGCCGAGACAGCATTAACCACACCCGGAAACCATTTCCTAGCTGTGTTCTCTGAACCACCTTCACGTCGTAAAACATCTAAAAGCGAACCTCCAGGTAAGAAAGGTGTGATTAAGAAAGTAGCATAATCAGTCCGATACATTTCAAGTAATGGTAGCAGAGATTGATGTTTCGGTAACGAATTCCAAATTCTGATTTCATCTTCGAACCGTTCCAATGAACCTGATCTATCAGATAAATCATCCCTCTTGACGATTTTACAAGCGAAAATTTCTCCTGTCCTAATATGGATAGCCTGTCTAACAGTAGAGAATCCACCTCGACCAAGTATTTTACCTAAAGTGTAATCGAGTATAACAGCTCCTTGAGCGTCAGGAGCGATTTTTGAAATAACCGAAGAATTGTTGTTTGGTTTCAACGAAGTTTGGGAGGAGAAATGTGAGAGGAAAGCTGAAGCTGGTGAGAAGGCTCCTGAAGACAAAGTGGATTCGGAGGGTGAGGGTGGACCTGAGGGTCCTGGATCTGACATGAACGAGAAGGAGGTAGTGAGTTGGGGAGGTGGACTTGCATGATGCGAGAATAACGGATGTCTGGATGCTGCAGGTGGTGTATAATTTGGATTCGACGGACCAGCTGGAGTTGGAGCAGCTAAATCTGACCCAGCAGCCGAAAAACTTGAAAGCGTAGCGAACTTCTTACTGGGATTCTTGAGACTAGCTGATTTCCTGAGAGACACATAACCAGGTTCATCAGCTTCTATAAAGACATCGTCATCGTTGTTGGAGGTGAATTGGTTGTGATTGTTGATGTTGGTGATAGAAGCATCTCCGTAACTTGCTGATCGTTGTGAATGATTATTATGGAGTCTAGCAAAGAAATTTGAAGCTGGAGTAGATGATGTGTTGTTTACTGCTGATGTTGATGCATGTAGCATCCTGGAGGTAAGGCGATGTTAGATGAGAATTGAGGAGTCCATGTGGATGATTTGAAGGATGACTTACACAACGTGACACTAATTTATTGCTTGATTGATGAAAGAGTTGGAGAGAGACGAGTTAGGCAAAAGAGGTGAATGTAGTGTACTATTAATGTATGATATTATAAATGAATATGAGATAAAAGTAAGAGGAGATGAAGAAGAAATGGAGATGACAAGAATGTTTTCTTTCTCTTTTCTGTTCGGGTTACTCTAATACCGACAACAACGGAGAGCCCATGGGGAAGGTGGGAGGGTGGCAAGTACAATTACAGTCATTATACAACATAACATATCAACATCCAACTATAGTGCATAGCATCAGATCATAACAGTCATCCCTCTAGCATCTCCATAACTTCACCCTCATCATCAACCCTCCCAATCCCCTTCTTATCCCTAATCTCCCCCTCCTCAACCCCAATCTCCTTATAACCCTCCTCTTCTTCATCAATTTTCCTATCCACATCAATAACCTCCCCCAATTCAATCTTCTTCATCATATTAAAATCTTTCAGATCCTGTTCCTCCTTTATAATCAGACGAGCGTCACCGTTACGAATTGGGTAATTGGATGCTACGAATTGAGCTATTTCCTGTTCCTCTTCCGCAGTGTAAGGCGATCGACCGCGTCGTCCTTTATGTTTAGTAGATTTGATAGTTGATGGTCCAGCTTGATCTTCAGTTCCGATTTCTTCCTTGATCGTCAATTCCATGTCAGACTCCAATTCCTCAATTTCCTCATCTCCAAAAGAATCATCATTCCCCGAGACATCAGAATCAACCTCATCAACCATCCTATCAATCTTGATTTCACGGACCAATCGATCGATTCGATCTCTGTTATTATCATAATGATCGGCGTAGCCCTCGGTGTCCATACGATGTTCGATACCCTTTAGAAAGATGATCAGTAAACAAGTTATGATCGAAATAACGAAAAAAATGAAAGTGATTCACCTCAAGATTGAAAATTTTCCATTGATCACGAGTCATTGGATTTGGATGTTCAACCAAGAATTTAGCCATTTCGTTTTCCAAATGATGACAATCCGAATCGGAATGGGAGTTGGAATTGTAATGGGAATCGCTTCTTGAATCAATGTCTTTAATATAACCATCAATAAGAACACGTTGGGCCGCATATTGCTGGCAGAGTCCAGAAGCAGTTCTTCCCAGCTAAGTGTAGTTACAATTCGTCAGTGGCACTCGCAAAACAAGAACACGGGAGACTGACTGTATCCGATAAACCCTCCCAATCGTTTGGTTTGTTGATTCGAGTCCCCATCGGTCTTCGCGAGATGACGTATCGTGCCATGGCCTTGTACTCTTCGTCACTGTATTTTTGTCTCCATCGTGTTGTGCCTCGTGGTTGCGATGATAACCTCGACTGAAAAGTCGAAGATTCAGAACGAGCGTTTCGCGATGTACCCTCTTGGTACTGAACAGAAGTTGAAACGCTTCTCCTTTTCCCCTTTGAGCCCGAAGCATCCTTCGCCATATCAACTTGATCATCGAAATCACTTCTTGATCTTCTATACGTAGGAGAAACATGTTTATATGTACCGATTCTCAACTCCTTAGCTAAAGCATCAATAGCACTTTTTCTAAACCTATAACGTGAAACAGCAGCTATACACGCTGCTTTCTGAGCTTTGGTCCTTGGTACATCCGGATCAATGAATTCAGGTTCGGGACCATCGGAATCGATACGATAGTCATCCCAATCACTACCCCTTGCTGTAGTTTTCTTGGGTAGACGTTGATTGACATATCTCGCTAAATTTAATTCGTAATCCTCTGACCATTCGTGTTCACCGTTGTAAGCGTTGAAGGGATATCGGATATGTTCAGCGTGTTGATCGATCTTATCTGGATATGTGTGGTAGTGGTATGAGTATCCTGCAGCTGTTCGTCCACCCTACATTATCAAGTCAATTATCTATCACCCTGACACACACAAATATTCTAAATGCAACTCACCATTCCATTGAAATGTTGCCAATCTGATTTAGAAACTTCATCGGGCCATCTAGCCACGACAACTTGAGCCATTTCCATTTCTTCTTCCACACTGTAATATGCAGGTTTACTCCGCGGATGCGAATGAGAAGTAGAATCGACACTCAAAGGCGTAGTAAAACGAGTCTTGGAGGGTTCAGCGACTTTCGATGTTAAAGAACATCCAACAAAATCCGCTACAAGTATATCAATCCGACTTTTATAGACTCTGTAATGCTCCGCATATGCTGCAAAAGAGACATCCCTCTGTGGTGTTCATTAATAACCCCTCAAAGAACGGGAACGCCAATTGGAAATGGCTTACTTTACCAACAAATTCCTTCCAGTTGGAATACTTCACTTCATTTGGCCAGTGACTGGCGATGAATTTGGCCATTTCCGCTTCTTCTTCTTCAGGGTATGAAATTTTATTGCTTGGTCTCGTGGAGGACGGTCCAGCTTGATTTTCACTATCTAGCATCATATTGATATCTTGATGAACATCGTTCCGATTAAACGATCCAGTTTCCAATTCACATTTTACTTCTACCTTAGAATTAGACTGTATGAGATTCGTCACCAAATCGTCAATACGAGGTTTGAAAACTTTATAATGCCAAGCATAACCTGTAGTAGGTCTTCCGAACTGACAAAAAAGAAAAGAGAAGAAAGTCGGTCCAATCAATTCGCGAAAATGTCCAACTGAAGTAAACTACTTACTGAACCACTAAATTCCGACCACGCCGAATCAGTGGGGATATTTGGCCAAAAAGCCAAAACAAATCTAGCCATCTCCTCTTCTTCCTCTGCACTATAGAAATTACTTCTGGATTGCTTAGACGGAAGAGGTGAAGTCGATCCCAACGATGGTGTTCTTTGTCTTTTACGGTTAGCGAAGCGAGCGAAACGACCGCGTTTCTTGTTCCAGTCCCAGTACAGATCTTCCCATTGAGTCTGCTTAAGTCCGTAATCATGCTATCAAAGATTCATATCAGTTTGATAACACGTTTATATCATATTGATAGAACTCACCTCTTCAGACATGAACCAAGCCATTTGTTTGACATCCGCATTGAAATCTTCTGGATTATCTCGAACGATGAAATCATGAGCACCTTCCAGTATATCCGCCAATTTTTCAGTATCAGCTTCAGAATGATCTGAAAGTGACGTCAAATCGTCCTCCTCGTCGTCAACTACGAAATCGTCTAATGCATATCCCCCTCCCACCTCATTATTGGGTTCACGTTGTTTACCCTTTCCTGACGATAGAGGGGGTTTACCGCCAGGTAAGTAAAAATCCTTTTCAGGTAATCGACGTCCTTGTTCCAATGATTGGATTATCCAGAGTGTTTTTACGAACAGTATCCCTTCTCCTGAATGACTTTTGATGATTCCGTCCCATACTTTTGGTTCGTATTTATGAACACAGACGTGCGTCGCTTCTTCGTATGTTGGAGTGATCTTCCCACCAGCAGACTGATCGATCATCTCAGTTGATTTCATCGGAATTTGGGAGGTAAGTTTTTACTTACGATGATCATTTGGAGACGCTGTAACCTATTCGGCATTGATAGATCTATCCAAAGACTGGTGTCACTTAGAAAACGTTCATCCTTGGGTTGTCTGGGAGGAGCTGCGGGTTTGGGATTGGCTTGTTGAGAACTGGCCTTTTCAGGAGCGGGGACTTGTTTAGAGCTCCCAGCAATAACCTCTTCGGTTATTGGTTTGGAAGGAGTTGAGTTCAGACGGCGTACTCCATCACCTTTGGTGATTGGGGTTCGAGCTTCGGTATTGTTAATTTTGGTTTTCAGCGGACGTTCTTCACTTGGATCTCTTTCCGCTTCTTTGATTGGAGTGGACAAGATTTTAGGAATTGAAATTCGTGTCGTTCTGGATTGAGAAGTTTGAACTTGAGTGACTTCGAAGTCATTATCGTCATCGTCGCTCGAAATCATGATAGCGTCTTCGACTCCATGACCGTTGGAAGCTCGCGAAGCCTCCATTGACGACTGTGAGATGTCGTTGGCTAGTGAATTTGTTATTTTTTCTGGAGACTCAAGTTCCACTTCAACATCTTCATCAGAATCGTTGGACGACGAATGTGTTGAAGGAAGGGTAGAAAGTTGTTGTTGGAAAGACGTTGTATTCGTTGCGGTAGAATGATCACTTTCATGCCCAGTAGAAATACTTGATCGAATTAATGTAGTAGGTGGTCTAAAAAGTGAATCAGATCTGGACTCAGTTCATGAAACTCTTACCCTCCAGCTCTAAATCCACCCCAATTATCAGAATCACCTAAAAATTGACCTGCATTTATACAAGCATCAATCCAATCTTTCTTCAGTATAACCTTCTTAGTCCATTGATCATGTATCTGAGCAGATTTCTGAATGAACCTTTGATCTGTTCGCGATAACCACAGAGGATGACAGTATTGATCAAATACTTTTATACTTTTAGGAGAGAGGATCAATAAATTTGTTGTTGGTTCTTCATGATAAGGTGAGATGGTAGCTCCTTCTTTCTGTGGTCAGGGGGTTAGTGATCGATTGAAGGGGGTTATATTTTGATCACCTACCTCTAGACTACGTATTATATCCATTCTTGAAGGTAAGGAAGTGTCTACCCATATCTCGAGTGACTCATCAGTGGTAGGATCGATGAAGATACCGTTCCCAGCGCGAGATTTTGAAGAACCACCTTGGGGATAGAAGGTTTGGTACTCTTTCCGTGGCATGGTGGGGTGGAGTGGGTTATCGGGTGTCGTTATGAGGATTAGCAGGGGAGTACCATGATACAGATATAGATGTGGATAGCAAGAGAAATACTATGGTGAGGAGGAGTTGATCAGTGAACCAACCATGCAGATTGAAGGTGGAATTTGAAGGGGAGTGGAGCCCCATCCTGGCTTTAATTACCATAAAAGGTAGTAAAATACCCCACGGAGATATGTCGATCTCCACTTTACACGCGTTGTCATCGTTAATCATCTCTCCATTTTCAGCTTCACTTTGTTTTTTCTTTTCTTTACTTTACAATCCATTTTCATCTTATACTCATAGACCAAATAGAAACTGGACAACAAAGACGACATCTGACCATTTAGATCCATTAATTCAGAATGCCTCCAAAAGAGTGAGTTCCAAATGATACCAATTGTCGACACTAACGCAATCATTCAACAGAAATTGGGAGAAGTGTAAGCTGATATTCACGGCCATTAATCATTCACCCCACTGACATAATCATTCAATTCAGACGAGAAAAAGGTCACCGATGATGAAAAAGAGGCCAAGATAGTTCGTAAGTTGTGTTGACCGTTTACTTGTTAAAAAACTAACAATCCCCCTTAGCATTGGATGAGTCAGACATTCAAATTCTCAAAACATATGTTCGTTCATCCCCAAATCACCTAAATTCCACCACTAACACACTCAAAAGGGACAAGGACCCTATTCATTAGCACTGAAACAAATCGAATCCGAACTAAAAGAAATTCAAAAGAGAGTCAACGATAAAATGGGAATCAGAGAATCAGACACTGGATTATCATCACCCAATCTATGGGACGTTGCGGCAGATAAACAAAGAGCCAGTCAACATACATTAGAAGTCGCTCGTTGTCAGACCATTATCAAATCTGCTGCTCCCGCTGCGGATGCTGCTAATCCTCAAGATGGGGCTGGAGCAGGTAATCCTGATGGAGATCGTTATGTTATTTCCATCAAGCAGGTTGCGAAATTCGTTGTTGGTCTCGGAGAGAATGTTTCGCCAACGGATGTTGAGGAGGGGATGCGGGTTGGGTGAGTTGTTTTACGGATCTCCTTATTTGGACTAATTCTGACACCTTAACAGAGTTGACAGGTATGCACGGATTGCTTTGGGGATTAGCACCATCTAACACCTCACAGAACGAATTACAAAATCATGATCCCCTTACCACCCAAGATTGATCCTTCCGTCACCATGATGCAAGTGAGTTGATGACATATACCGTCACGCGACTGTTGTTAACCTGTTTACAGGTCGAAGAGCGACCTTCAGTTACTTATGCGGATGTTGGTGGATGCAAAGACCAGATTGAGAAACTCCGAGAAGTCGTCGAACTTCCTTTGCTAGAGGTCAGTTGTAATTTCTGGGATACAGTGCTGGACCATCAACTGACATCAGTAGCCCGAACGATTCGCAAATCTTGGTATCGAGCCTCCAAAAGGTATCTTACTATATGGACCTCCTGGAACAGGTAAAACTCTTTGTGCAAGAGCAGTAGCCAACAGAACGGATAGTACATTTATCAGAGGTAGGTGTTCACGTTCAAACACCAAAGTTGATTCTGACCAAACAATCAAACAGTAATCGGTTCTGAATTGGTACAAAAATACATTGGTGAAGGTGCCAGAATGGTCAGAGAATTATTCGAAATGGCAAGATCGAAGAAAGCTTGTATCATCTTTTTCGATGAAATCGATGCAGTCGGTGGAGCTAGATACGATGACGGTGCAGGTGGTGATAACGAGGTCCAAAGAACTATGTTGGAATTGATCAATCAATTGGACGGTTTCGATGCTAGAGGGAATATCAAAGTTATCATGGCGACTAACAGGTTGGTACCTTCCCCTATCATTGTTTATTTTCAGTATTAACTTGAATCACAATCAGGCCCGATACGTTAGATCCAGCTTTACTTCGTCCAGGAAGATTAGATAGAAAAGTAGAATTCAGTTTACCAGATAACGAAGGACGTGCTCATATCCTCCGTATCCATGGAAAAAGGTATACATTATTCGCAAAAACATACGCGTAAACCCAACTAACACCCATTAGTATGAGCGTAGAAAGAGATATCAGATACGATCTAATCGCAAGATTATGTCCTAACGCCACCGGAGCAGAATTGAAATCTGTCGCTACGGAGGTAGGTTCTCCTATCCGACCTCGCTGTGTTGGACTAGACTGACACACTACTAGGCCGGTATGTTCGCTATCAGAGCACGTAGAAAGGTAGCTACAGAGCGTGATTTCTTGGACGCCGTTGAGAAAGTTATTCGACAAGGTACTAAATTCTCTAGTACTGCTTTGTACGCTCAATACAATTAGTTTGGTGTCCGTTTGGGTGATGATAATATGTATAAAATCAGTTGGATCGTTGGCTTTGGGACGGACTCGTTTTGGTCTTTGTTAAGTCTTGTTTGCGTATCTTCTGTCGATTCTCCGCTAAGTGGCCCAGACCGGTGCCCTAAAAGAAGAATTCTAGCTGTGTCTTACATGCCAAGAGGTTCTGCTAATGCTTATACAGGCCTGAGGTACTGCCCCGTGAATGAAAAATTCGTATCTCATTGTGGAAGGTACTTGTCAAGGTCATGCCAATAAAATACATTTCAATCAATTTGTTCGCTGATGAAAATCCAATTTAATACAGCCACCATACTGTTCAAACAACTATTCAAAACCCAACCCACTCCTAAAAGCTTCAGCATGATTAGCCCCACCACCCCTAAAAACGACCCATCCAGCTATATCCTGCAAATCCTCAAACCCAAGTGAAACGTACATCCCTTTACTTCCCAAATCGACGTTCTGACCTTCAACCAATGGCTCAGTCGCGTTTTCAATAAAATTAACTCCCGATGGATGGGTGGAAATCGGTGAATGAAGTTGCGCTATCAATCTATCATTATCATTAGCTTTCTTTGTATTCCAAAGGTGGAGAGTCATTTACATCATCGGTCCAACCCATCTCCGTCTTTTCCCCAGATTCTCATCCCATTCCGCCATCCTAGTCCCTTCCCCCGGATCCAAAACCCCACCCCAAACAGCTTCATCACTCCATAAACGACCTTCATCATCGTCCTCCACTTCCGAATGATTTTGACGTGTATCATTCGGTCCCTTCATCTCTGGGTTATTTGGTTTAGGGGTATGGTTGGGATAATTTTTATAAGAGTTTATTGGACGCGGGGTTTTGATTGATTTATACGGCTGACGATGTTTTTGGGGTTGGGGTTTGTTGGTGATGATTTCTGGATTTGGTGTTTGAGCTTCTGGTATTTCTTCTTCTTCTTTGGGATTTTCGTTGTGATTTGATTCCACTTTTTCGACTCCATGGGTGACACCAGTTTGAACAACACTCTGTTCGATCGGTTGAATCGTATTCGAACCAGATCTAGTACGTCCAAAACTCCATCTCCTCCTATTCTCATCAAACGACTCCCTACTCTTCACAGCAGTCAACATACTCCCCAACCTACTTTGCGAGATTGAATCATTACTTCGTACAGAGGTGAGTGCGTGTCCGAACCTGGTCCCCGATGCAGATGGTGAGGTAGGTTCGTCGCTGGTTATCGTCGATCGTCTTCTTGGGATCAAATTCGTTAATGTCGTTCGTAAAGATGGAGATCCACTTGTTAGACCGTACGAAGTTGTAGTTGGACTTGAGGGTGAGAGGGATCTAACTAATGGGAAATAGGCTTCGGTGGTTGGACTGGTTGATGCCTGGGTTTGTTTTATTGGGATAGGTGATGTTTGAGTGGTGGGTTCATAGGTGTTTTGATTTTCATATGGATCGATAACGTTTCGAAGTAACGGGGGATGAAGTAGGAGATGGGCGTTTGGATTCACAAAAAGAGATGGTTGAGCGTGAAGAACTCCTAGCGCTATTATCCGAATATCCTGGAGATGGAGAAGGACTCTGACTTGGGTTGGTTGGGCGGAGAAGTTGTTCTGATGTCTGCAGTGATATCAGCTTTGGTTCTTGATCATTATCATCGAGGTAAAGCTGCAAGATACTTACTTCAATTCGTCGTATATCTCGTATGGATCAAATAAACGTGAATAGATTCTGTTTATACTGGCAGATCCGTTTCTGTGTAGCGTAAGGAAGCGCTGGAATGCGTCAGCGGAAGTCGATTGCCCAAATCGATTCAAAAGTTTGACCACCTACCGTCCAAGATTCCTCATGAGTACAACCAAGATTCCGATGCTCCAACCTCCCAAGGATTCTATACATCCCGTTCAGTTACTGATCAAAAACCAAGGTTAACGATTACAACAACTGACCTCAAAAAGATAGCTCTCCAACTATCATCCTTCGATTTATATCTCTTCCAACTCCTCAAAAATCTAATTTCAAAAGCAACCTTCCAAACCAATTCATCATCCCACGACCCCAACTCGAACCTCTCTAAAATCCATTTCGGTCGTGCTCTCACCAAAATCTCGATGAACAAATGGTGATGAAAAGGTTCTGGTGGAAGGAACGATTTTAGAGTAGGTAGGATGGCTAGTTGTTTTGGATAGGGGGGTTGGGAAAGGTGGGATTGGATTAGGGAGGGGAGGGGGGAGAGATGGGATTTGGTTAGGAGGAGGAGGGTTGTGGAGAGGGATAGGAAGGGGAGGAGAGTTGGGAAATCTAGATACCTGCGGGGGCGGGGGTTAGTCGTTGACTGGAATAGATGGGATGACTCACGATACTATCTGTGAAAGGATCTCTCCGGGTAGATCGAGTAGTTCGAGCGATCTTTTAACGGTTTTCCCTTTGTCAATCGGTTTCGTCGTTGGAGTTGAACTTTCTTCGGTTTCGGTTGCGGTGGCAAGCGGGACGTTGTCGTCGAGAGACATGGCGATGTGGTGTCTAGACAGGAGATCTCTCAGACGATATTAGCCTTATAGGTTCCATATCCCTCTATACCAATGTATACAAATGTTGGTGCTATTGCTGATAAAATGGTTTGTTACCACTCACTGGCTGAGATCGATGAGGAGTCGATTGGCGGTACACTTGAATCTGGGGCCCCATCCTTCCACTGCCACACTTAAATTTCGGAATTTGTCGCCTAAGTGATGACTTCACTTATCCATTTCTTCGAGATTTCTTCGATAACTTCTTCCATCTCTTCTGCCCAGATCAACCCACATCCTGCCCAGAGCAACCTTCTCAGAATGTCAAAATCCCTTTCAACAACTACGAAATCCTTCAAATCCCTAAGACCTCGAAACGCTTTATCAACCCTATCAAATCGATTCGCTTCCACGTCCTCGTCCAGCTCAACCGAATCCTCACCTTCACCTTCGGCACTTCCACTGACATGGCCTAATTATCTATCTCTCAGACGACAACAGAGACTTTGGTCGACTCTTACTACTGTCCCTACTACTTTTGCTGGGTTGTTTTTGGGCGGAGGGTATTTCGCGAGTTTGGAATCGGATCCGACGCAGTTGATTATGGGGGTTGAGCCTATGTGAGTGGATGTTCTTTTGTTTGAGGTAGTGTCTTTTGGGGGAAATGGTGTTTATTTTAATGAGTTAAGATGATTGCTTTCTTTGGGATTTCCTTGATCTGTGTCTTGTACTTTTACTGACATCGATACCCTAGGTTCGTTTATGGAGGTGCAACGTAAGTCTACCGATCAATTATCACTTGAATCAAACCGTCACTAAATTCAACTCCGCGCAAAACAGACTAGGATGCATGGGTAAGTAAAAACATCAACAATCTACAATCAACCCTCCCACCCTTTGAACTTGATCGTGCTAAATCCCCTCTCCCACAGCTCTCGGTTACCTCCTAGGTCCAACAGTCGGTTCCTCACTCTTCTCAATGACACATCCAACCCTCTCACGAGGTAACCCTGCACCTCTTGAGGTTATGGATCGAGAATTCTATCATAGAATACAGAGGAATAGGGTTGATCCTAGTTTCCAGAGTGTTAATAATCCAGCTCCTGATTTCTACGGTGAGAAGGTGGGTGGATTGGGTTTCTAGGAGGGGATTCTAGATTTACTGATGATTGTCTTTTGTTTTTGCCTCCTCCACTTATTTGGTCTCTCTACGGATATGTTGCCCATCTTTACGAAATTTCATCTGAACTCATTCTCACGATTTGATTTCCACTTTCAACTACCCTTTGTTCACCCCTGTAGATCGTATCACTCTCTACGTATCGTCGATGGCTAAGGGATCAATCTGCTTACAAAAGAAAAGCGATGCACGGAGTACCAGGTGAGGAGGAGGAGTAAGTGGTGGCAGATGAACGCAGTGGTAAAGGCAAAAGGCGAAGGTGTAGGGTTCACTGCCAGTCGTGCTGGGTAGGCGAATTCCATCTATGACTGCGTGATTGAGAGGGAGGATACTGGAACTATGAAGCAGATTGTTTACCTATGCATATACATCTATACAACACCTTCCTACCTATAATTACGATCTGACCTCTATCTTTAATCTGATTGGTTGATTGAGTTAGTGTCCGATTACTTCCGCCACAAAATACTTACACCGCGATCGTCCGCAAGAGACCACATCGACATCCAACATCTACATCTACATTCACATCTCTTCTCTTGACCATCAACAGCAAAGCAAAGCATATCTCATAGCCAGCTAGAGCAACCACGAACCAACACCAACAGACATCACCACTCATCCACGAAAAATGATTCGATCAACACTCCTCCGCACTTCCCTCAACCTCCCTTCATCCAGTGTTCATGGATACTCCATCGCCCCCGTAGCCAGAGCATTCTCAGCAACAGCTTCGACTCATTTCGCTCAACCTACTGAAACTCCTGAGAAGAAGATGAAGGAATTTAAAGTGTATCGATGGGTAGGTTCCTGTTTCGATTGCAAGATTCTCCCCTTGTTCGATCGAGACTTACCCACTCATAGAACCCCGATACACCAACTGAGAAACCTAAACTCCAATCTTACTCTGTCGATCTCGCTCAATGTGGACCAATGATGTTAGACGCTTTGGTAAGTGAATTCAATCGCGATTCACTTAAAAACATTGACTAACGTTAACTGCTCAGATCAAAATCAAAAACGAAATCGATCCAACATTGACATTCAGACGTTCATGTCGTGAAGGGATCTGTGGTTCCTGCGCGATGAACATTGATGGTGTTAATACTTTAGCTTGTCTCTGTAGAATCGAGAAGGATACTACTAAGACTACAAAAGTTTATCCTTTACCTCATAGTAGGTCCACCTCAAAATCATTCAGATCCATAAACTTATATCACTCTAGTGTATGTCGTTAAAGACGTCGTAGCCGATCTTACATTATTCTAGTAAGTCCTTACTCCATTCTCAGGAGAAGACACCCCCGTTTAACAGACACCCTAGCAAACAATACAAATCCATCGAACCATTCTTGAAAAACGATAACCCACCTGCTCAAGGTGAATTCCTTCAATCACCAGAGGACAGAAAGAAACTTGATGGAATGTACGAATGTATTCTGTGTGCTTGTTGTTCGACTTCTTGTCCTTCTTATTGGTGGAACCAGGGTGAGTCTAGCATCGATAATTCTTTTTTCTATGAAAATCCCTGATAATTTTGGTTTAGATGAATACCTCGGTCCTGCTTCTTTGATGGCTGCATACAGATGGATGGCTGATTCAAGAGTAAATTCAGTTTCTAGATTGTTACCACCTGAAAACTGACAACCCACAGGATTCATACGGCGCTCAAAGAAAGGAAAAGATGCAAAACACTTTATCGTTATACAGATGTCACACGATTTTCAACGTATGTCCTTCTTCCATCTACATTCAAACAAACGAATAACTGATTGATGAATCACCGGTAGTGCTCCCGAACTTGTCCAAAAGGTTTGAACCCTGCTATGGCGATTGCCAAGATGAAATTGGAAATGGCTACCGAATCGTAATCGTAATCGAGTTACAGGACGAGATTGATTTTTAGGATTTGATGATTTATTACTTTTATTACGAGATGTTTTGTATGCATTTCACCGTATCTTCAAACTATGTTCTGCTTGTTTGTCGGCGAGTCAAGAAATGGGAATCGACGATCATTCACTGGACAAAACGATCCAAGTGAATTAAGCCCAACATGTCACCGTTTGTTCACTACATCTGACGATACTCCTGTATTTCCCACTGATCTCTGTAGCAGGACCAAAAGAATTGATCAAAGAGGTTTTCAGTAAACCCAAACGAGCCCTTAGCAGAGAAATAAAACCGCCCGGATCTCAAAGCTTCACGGTATCCTCATTCTACGAAGACTTTTTTTTCAGTTGCCATTCATGCTCGAGTCGATTTACAGTGAGCAACAAAGGAGATTGCATTACTGAGAGGGAAACTCTGTCGTTCTTGTTTCTTGGAATTGAAGACTTGAGGTGCACACCCATAGCTCCTTACTTTTATCATGTAAGAAAAGGTTCTCTTCAGAAATGAATTGCATAACAACTACTAAAGTATGTACATAAAGATATCACTAACTAAAATCCAAGCTATCCAACCAAGTTTTTTAACCAAACTGAAATCCTATTGAAACTCAACTATTGAGAAGCCGAGGACTCATCAATATTGAGTCTCAGGGTGACAAGGAACTTGCCTCCATCAAATTGAGGATCATTGGGAAGGAATACACATTCTTCATCCATAACATTAACACCACCCGGAAGATAGAACCCACTAGTGTTAGACTCTAAACCACGTCGAGACCTGTTATGAAGCTTCCACTCATGTTTATCAAACTCTGCTTTGAATTCACTCATCAGTTCTTTCTTTATGGTTTTCCTATCTGATTCTTGTGATTTGAAAACCAAACTCTCTGGTGGATTTGGTTTTTGTTTAGAACAGGTTGTTTTACTGAGGACATAGATAAATTCTAAAGTACAGCTAGCCTCTCTATCAGTAGCACCTTTGATTTTTTGATCCTCGTCCCATGAATAGGCTGACCCGTCTGCATAGTCGTCTTGAATATATTTGACTGGGAATTTTACACTCTGATAAGGATTTGAAATATCAGTAACAGTACTGTCTCTTCTAAAATAGATAAAATCAGAATGCTCTTGATCATCTCTTTGAAGTGTGACTTGATCACCGTTCTGTGTGAACCTACTTAACATATACTGGACTGCTCTATTTGCAGTATCGGAATCGTAAACGTAAACTGTTTGATAACCCATTGTATTGTTTGTGTTGATATGAAAGAGGATTTTTGGAAAAGATTGTTCCGGATCTGTATTGTTGGGGATGAATGTAAAAAAGGAAAGAGTGACCTGCCGTGTCCTTCATTAAATGGTTGACTTGTTATTGTTTGGAAGGCTCACATTTTATGATATGACTTTATTTGTGCGGATGGTGTAAACAATGAAAGGGGAACTCATACAAAGGGTACTCGATTCTTGCTGTAGGGACTGTCTTTTCATGGCAGCTAAATTCACTTTATGTGTGCGGTGAACCAAGCCAAGTAATATAGCTCACCCTCCAGAACCTCACGAGTTCGCCAGCAACAATAATCAGCATGGTTTGCGATTTGGTGTTGTGTGAGATGGGGAAGAGGTTTCTGCAACGTTCACTAAATTGACATCCTAAGACAGATCGCATTGCTTGCAAGATATTTTGAAGCTCTAGTCACTGTTCATCAGACTTCGTCGTGGAGTGTAACTTATGTAAAGTTTGGTTGGCTCTAACTCCATGTCAATCGTGACTTTCTCTTCATCAAGAGTTTCAAATGATTTGAGAGTGGTGACTAACCATCCGGTTCTGATCCGATACGGAAAAGAGCGATAGAAAGCTTATCGAATCCATCTAATCGTTCTTCTCAAACACTTCATCCACGATATGGTCGCAATCAAACCTAAATCAGGAGCTGTGGTCTCCGAACAGAAGTTAGCATCCCAGATAGGTACCCAGATACTTCAACAAGGAGGAAACGCAGTGGACGCGCTGATAGCAACTTGTCTCGCTGTCAATACTTTATGCCCTTATCATTCTGATATTGGTGGGGGTGGCTTCGCTATTGTACGAGACAAAGAAGGGAACTATGAAAGTTATGATTTCAGACATACGGCACCTGTGAGTTCTGATTTCGTTGTTCTGCGTTATTCGCTGAGATGATTTTAGGCGGCAGCTACTAGTAAATGGTATCTTGACAAAAGTACTGAAATTGGTGGACCAGCGGTTGCTGTACCAGGTGAAATCAGGGGTCTTGAAGCTTTACACAAAAGTCATGGATCTTTACCATGGGCACAATTATTTCAACCTAGCATAAAACTCGCCAGGGATGGAATGATTGTTGGAGGGGATCTCGACGTTGTAAGTTTGGTTCAATTGATTCCGAAAGCACGCTAATTCATTCAGTTTCTACGAAGATCATGTGTCCCTCCAGGAGCAGACACGATAGCTGGATCTTGGATAGAACAAGATCCACAAATGGTTGCGACTCTCACGAAAGATGGTAAAACCTTACCGATAGGTTCGACATGGTATCGACCAAATTTTGCCAAATGTTTAGAGAAAATTGCGAATGAAGGAGCAGATGCTTTTTATCAAGGGGAGATCGCTGGAGGTATCGTTAAGGCAGTACAGGGACGTGGAGGACTCATGACTTTGGACGATTTAAAGAGTGAGTCTATAGAATTAAGCTTGCTTGTTGCACTGTCTGATTTCGATAGATTACAAATGTCGCCAGAACACTCCTCTGTATGCTGATTATCACGGCTATAAACTGTATACGGTACCAGCACCAGCTTCTGGAGCAATTTGGTTATCAGCCATGGGCACTCTGTCACATTTTGAACCTACTTCTTCAGGCAGTATCATTGATCTTCATCGTTTGACAGAAGCGTTAAGAGTGAGTTTATTCTTGAAGTTACGCTAACTTGCGTTTCAAGCTTGCATATGGTCAGCGTACCTACCTTGGTGATCCCTCTTTCGTTCCAGGATTGGCTGAAGCTCAACAAAGATGGATCTCTCCAGAGAGTACAGCGAAAAGAGCCAAGATGGTCTCGGACGATCACACGTTCCCACCTGAATACTATAAACCGATTGGGTAAGTCTTTCAAAAATGATTATTTAGTAGATATGGATACGATTTATTGATGCTGTCACCTAGCATCGAAATCAAGGAAGATAACGGAACTTCCAATATCACATGTGCAGATTCTGATGGAATGGTGATTTCGATCACGACCACTATCGGTTTAGATTTTGGATCGCAAATCATGGTTCCAGAATTTGGGATGATCCTCAACGACTCCATGGATGATTTTTCTGTCGAAGGTAGATCTAACGGGACAGGTTATGAGCCTAGTCCAGCAAACTATGGTAAGGCATTTACTACCAACATTTTGTTGTTCCTACTGAGTATCGTATAGTGTTTGGCGGAAAACGACCCCTTTCTTCAAGTTGCCCTTATATCATTGAAAATGATAAAGGTCAAGTTGTATTCGCTGGTGGATCGGCGGGTGGAAGTACTATCATCTCAGCTAATACTCAAGTCGCTCGTAATGCCCTGGTAAGTCGTTGACTATCTAAGATAAAGGTTATGTTCCAACTGAAATCGTTTATAGGACTACGGGATGTCGGCTGGTGAGTTTGATCAGCTAGAGATACAATACAAGAAACGTGCTGAAGAGAACTTGTAACAGCCGAAGCTCTTCGAACTTCAAGATTACATAACCAAATCCTTCCGAACGTATCTCAGATAGAACGAGCTTCTGTGACTGGTGATAAGAGGGTTGATGGCTTTACTGAAGAGCAGGCGGAAGGATTACGTGCAAAGGGTCATCAATTGGAATGGGTTGATAGTAAGTACAATACGAACCCTTTGTTACGACTGGAGTGGCTAATCATCGCATCTGCAGAAAATAGAAGTACACCTTGTGCGATGCGCTTCTTTGTAGGTGAAGATGGCAGACCGGATTGGGAACCTAGTGGGGATCCTCGTAAATTTGATGCTGGTGGAGCTGTGACTCGGTAGATTACATCCGGTACATTATCATATGGAATAGTGATTCGACGCAACATATGTACAATACTACCTCCCTAATAACCCCTACGTGACCTTTTGTTTGGCCCAGTGTAAACGTCTTCGATTTCATAGAGATAAACCGCATTCATGAAGATTTCAGCGTGTAGTGTAGTTTCTACCTTCTCGGGCCTTCCATCAGTCGAGAAAGTCCCTCTTACACTCTGAATGACTAAAGGAAAATAACCACCCCTGCAGTATGATACTACGTATAGAACCTTGTCGCTGAGTCCCCTCTCTCTTTGTGTGTTTAAAATATCTTGAAGAGACTCAGTGAGACTTGTTTCAAACATATTCATGTCTGGTTGAAATAACCAACTTCGACCTTCCCCATTTCCACTCTTCATATCTTCAACCATGAGAGAGAATATTTGTTCAGTACCATTTGAGTCTGAACCGTGGATATCTGAAAACTCTAGTACACCTTCCCATTTCGCAGGTAATGTGCTTCGATAGCCTGTGACTTCTGTACCGTTGACATACGCAGTACTCAAATCACGAGTACCAAATGAAGGAAACCAACCTTCTGGGATATTTCCAAAAGTCCAGTTTCTGGGGAGTACCATGCTATCCGAGATTTTGGGTCTGAACTCGATTCCGTCTTTCAACTGATTTTTAAAGGAGGTGATGAGGTTGGTGAAAACGGATTCTGGTGTACCGTCTTCTCCTAGAAGGTAAGAATCTTCTTCGTGATCTCCGATAGGTGATGGAAATTTACGGAGTTCTTCATCGAGGTCGTATTGCTCACTCATTTCTGTGTTGAGATTGGATGTCTTTGTCTCGTATATATCGAATTTCTAGACTTTGATTGGAGTGAAGTATATTCTTTGGAGTTAGTTGTGACTCGCTGAAGGTGTTTTCTGTACTTGAACAGTGCATTGACACAAAGGATGTTTGGAAGTCTTTGTGTGCATTTATCGGCCTTCGTGCTTCTTTTTCTCGCAATTTATACAAAGATGTAAAGTACAGTACAGTATGATATTCAATCTTGTATTTATAACATCTCGGAACTTGGTCAGGACATCAGTTTGGTAATCCGAATCTAATAGCGTTCCATTCTCCCGCACTCAGCGCACCGATACTTCGATCCTCCTCAGTGTTGATAGAACTGTCTGATCCATACCCAATCTCTAACTCTTCACCATGGTCTTCCTCACCGCTCAAGTACGTTCTGACGCTGATGATAGGTCTAAGAGTATCCACAATACTGTTTTCGCCTTCGAAACCATCCGACGTGAAATAGCCTTCGATACCACATTGTATCTCGCTTTGACTACTGAAGCGCCGGTGTCTGATAGGCGAAAGAACCAAACCCCCTTGCCTTTCTCCGTCGACAGATTGTTGCTTAGCTAGATGATTGGAAAGACATTTTGCAATATGAGTTTCGAAATTCCCATTTCGAGGTGTGAACTCCCACGATCTATGACTTACACCAAGATGTTCATGTTCGGCTAGTAAATCCATTTCTCCTTTCGCTATTTCAACCAATGAGAAATCACTGCTCTCGTTCAATTCTTCGTGTCGGTGTTGAGTTGGATGAAAGAATTGGATCTTAGCATCCCATTTGGTCGATTTTGAAATCCCATCCTCGCCAACTTGCCAACCGTTCATCACTGGTGTTCTGATGCATGAAGAACCATATAATGGATACCAATCATCGGGAATGTCGTTGAATGTCCAACCCGTTTTTAACAATTTACCTTTGACCACGGGATTGAATTCTATTGTCGAAGATTGAAGGTGCTCAGCGAGAGAGTCCATGATACAGGTCACGGCTGATGTTTGTTCACCTTTGGTATCTTCCCCAAATAGGTATATCATATTGTCGCTTTCTTTTGCAAGCCCTTGCTCGTATCTTGAGGTTGGGACTTCGAGATAAGACGGACCAGCTTCATTCTGTTTTTGTTGGTTCATAGTTTCTAGAGAATGGGAAGTCCTTCTTCACTTGGTTTAGTCAACTCATTCTCTTGGTCTTCTTCTTGCTTTGAAGCTTCAGATGTCTTGCTTCCGGTCTTCCCTTCTTCGCTTCACCGTTGTTTGTCTGACTTGAAAGCTTAGGAAGCCTGTGCAGAAAAGAAACTGCAACTCCCAGCCAGAAGCCACAACCCAAAACGTGCCACGTTTACCCCAGATTTCTTAAACTACCTTTAATATGGTTGAATTTTCCAAGTCTTGAACAACATCTTCTCCATTCAACAAAGCATAAAAATGAGGTTTGGTATCACTACCATCCTCTGTCTGACTCTGGGGAGTGTAGGAGTTGTAGCGAAAGAAAAAGAAAGCTCGGCGATCGTAGCTGCAGCTGGTGCAGCTAACGTGGGGTTTGATTTTTGTTTTCATGAAAGGAATTAACTGATTGTTTCCACAGAGATCTCTCTTTTGGAATACATACAGACCCCAACTTTATCATGGTGTAAGGGCTAGAATACCAAAGTCTCTGATGACTGGTCTGATGTGGTTTGGGTTGAATGATTTCGCTGGTTACTCAGGTGAGTAATGTTTCTTCCAATGATGGACGTCAAGGCCGCAGTCTTGGTACAGAGAACAACTGTATGCTGACTGCATCTCGTAGAAATTCGACACACATGCGAGCAGTCAGATGCACTTACTTCCTACTCTTATACGGAGCATGATGGACGATATTACGCAGTTCAAGATTTGGTGGACGGGAAGAATAATGTAAAAATCACTACCTCTTGGTTGAAGACTGAGGATGGAGCTGATTGGGCTGTGAGAATTGAAGGAGACGCTATTGATCCTTGTAAGTATCTGTTTAATCAGAAATCGACAATTGCTGAGATGTTCACAGCGAAAATCTCTCGAACGAGTCTTATATATCATTTGGGACTTGAAGGGTTGGGCGACATCAGTCTCAGCAATGTCGTTGAACACAATGTAGGCAGCAGCATGTTTCGAAGATTGCAATAGACTGATATCACAAATTAGGGTATAGACGAAAGGATTACCATTCTTGGAGCTACTGCTGCTTTGGGCAAATTCAGAATTCGAATCGTAGATCGTGAGTTGTTACGGAAGACGTTTTATATCTCTAACCCGATCACGAAATTCAGATCCAGACAACAAACCACTGCTTCTTGGTCCTCACGCAAAAGACTTCCATGACATTGAAGGCAAGACTAATGTTCTCGGTGTTAGACTGCCAGATGGAGAAGTGTGGAAGATTAAAGGTAAATGACTACACTTCCTTTCTCCCAATTCTAACTATATCACCACAGACCAAATTAGTCGTGCTATTAACATGAACGCCAACAGCATTATGACCGGTGGAAAGTACTCTCAAGACAGTCCACCTGATCCCGCTGCTCTGTTTAGATTACCCAATCACCCCACGGACGACTCCAATGTCCTAGCTTTCCAGAAGAATTTTGGGGGATCAGGTGCGGCGGGTGGAGGCAAATGGGGGTTCGATGTTTTCTACGAATCATTAGATGGTGCAGAGGGTGAAGGAATGACTTGTGGGTGATACCTCGCATTGTTGAGGACACTTGTACTGATGAAATACAGATACTGCTTTTACCAACTCACTGAAACAGGCCTCTAGAAACTACAACTCACGGTTTGATCAAACCTTCGCACTGCCTTCTCCATATGACGGTGTCGAATACAGGGATTTTGCCAAAGCCTTAACTTCCAACCTGATAGGTGGTATCGGCTACTATCAAGGATCTTCCATCGTTGATCGATCTTTCAAACACGACTACGATGAAGAAGACGAAGATGACGAGGAAGAGGATGACGGTGGAATACAGAGACCTCAACTCACGGAGGAAAGAGAACTTTTGACAGCAACACCTAGTCGTAGTTTCTTCCCACGAGGTTTCTATTGGGATGAAGGTTTCCATTTGGCGTTGATTGGAGAATGGGATAATGATCTTAGGTGAGGAAGAGTGTTTTGTTTCACGAGCAACACTGATAAAGATCGCAGTCTTGAGATACTAAAAGATTGGATAGCTTTGATTGACGAAGATGGATGGGTTGGAAGGGAGCAGATCTTGGGGGAAGAATCTCGTAGCAAGGTCAGCTCTCTTTGTTTCCGAATCGATTAACTTGATAGCTGATCAAGATGACAGGTTCCGGCTGAATTCCAAACTCAATATCCTGCTTATGCCAACCCACCCACATTGACAATGACGGTTACCTCGTTTATCCGTCGACTGAAAGCTCAAGCATCCTCAGATCTCCTTGACTCTCAACTCGGGGTGGACATCCCACTATCGACATTCTCCTCCGGGCTATCACCATCGTCTTTACCCTCTCTTCATCTTAAAGAACCCACACTCGCTCGAGCATACCTAAATTCAATCTATCCAGCTTTACGTAGACATTATTTGTGGTTCCGTCGAACCCAACGAGGTCAGCTCAAACCATTTGGCCGAAAACCAACGTCCAAAGTTGAAGCTTATAGATGGAGAGGTAGGACAGCTACGCATGTGTTGACAAGTGGATTGGACGATTATCCCAGAGCATCACCCCATGTTGGCGAACTCCATGTCGATTTGATGAGTTGGATGGGTTTCTTTGCTAGAACTATGGGTGAAATTAGCGAGTTCTTGGGCATTGAGGATGATAGGAAAGAATATGCTAAACATGAGAAAGCGATTTTGGCTAATTTGGATGGTAAGTTATTTGAATGATACTGTCTTGTTTGTCTAAACTAGATTTTAGATTTACATTGGAGCGAGGAAGAACAGATGTATTGCGATTTGAGTGTCGATGAGGATGGTAAGCAGCCTTCATTCTCTTTTCATCAACACTGACAAAATATTAAAGATGAATCGTTCCACGTTTGTCATGGGGGATATATCTCCTTGTTCCCCTTCTTACTAGGGTTGTTACCGGCGGATCATCCAAATCTAACTCCAATTCTCGACCTGATCACATCTCCTAAACACCTCTGGTCACCGTATGGTCTCCGATCCCTGTCAAAATCCCACCCTTTATTCGGCAAAGACGAGAACTACTGGAGAGGACCGATTTGGATCCAAATGAATTGGTTAGCCTTGAAATCGTTGAAAGAACGCTATACAGTTGAGAAGGGACCAGAGAAGCAGAGAGCTTTGAAAGTTTATGAAGATCTTAGAAAGGGCGTTATTGAGAACACTTTGAAGGAATGGAAACGTACTGGTTATGTGTGGGAACAGTATGATGCTGAGAATGGCGAGGGAAGAAGAAGTCATCCGTTCACTGGTTGGACGGCTTTGGTTACGATGAGTACGTTTTTCTCATTTTATTTCAGCCGACTTCGATGGACTAACTCATTCTGCTCTCAGTCATGACCGAGAAGTATTCATAAACTATCGTGAAGATCTGGTGATAGTAAATAAAAGCATATGCATAAGTAAAAATCCTAATGGACATCTTGACAGGACATTATTTCACATACAGATGAAGTAATACATTTTTATTCTTCTCACGAAGTCATTTATCCTCATGGTCTTCTTGTGGTATCTTTGCTATACATGTTAGAAGACATACCGTATAACGAGGATATTCCGCGAAAACACCGTTCGAAGAAAGGTAAGACATGTATATCTGGATGACATAAACATCCTTTTTTCTACCCAAGCCTTAGATTCCAAGATGTTACATTTCTGGGTCAAGACAGCCCTGCGAGGTCCACTTTTCTTTTCCCACATTTCCTGAATAATAACCATTTCGAACGACATCGATAAATCCAACAAAGAAAGAAAGAAAGAAATCAATCAGTATGTCGGAAGAGAAGAACAGTTTCAACCTCTCAAATCCCATCAAGACGATCGAGAAACTTATTGAAGTTACGAAAATCGAAGATTCGTACTACGATGATTTCGCAGATTCATTCGAATCTTGGATCGAGTATTCTGCTAAGAAGCAAGGATTAGATGTTCAAACATTTAGAGGATTATCTGATCTTCCTCCTCATAAACGACCGGCTGCTGTTCAAGATTTCAGAAGAACCGTTCAAACTTTGCTTGGTTGTGATATTTCTTGTGAGTTGATTTACTGTACTGATGAAGGATTGAAAGCTCTTATACTGCTAGCTTTATATACCAAGGAGACTAGTCAGGAAGATCAACAAAATATCCTAGACCACAACGTTCAGCAGTTCCTTCAAAGAACTAACCCTCAACCTCAAAGATTAGCTTTTCACACCCAATGGATGAAAGATGGACTTTGGCCATCTACAAAAGACCGCTACGTTCAGAATTACTTACACCACCCACGAACCAATCCTCAAAGTCAAAGTTCCAATTTTGAGTCAATCGTCTTCGAACCGTTTGATATCCAGCATGATCGTGAATCAAGGGAAAAGGTTTTCGAAAGAGTTATTCCCAAAATAGCTCTCCTCGAGAGTTTCAAAGCTTTCATGATCAACGACACTGGAACGAAAATGAACAAGAACGATTTATCTCACAAATTCGAAGTTGCTAGTGAGATCATTTGGGAGAACGTGAAAGCGGGATATTTCGATAAAGATCAGATCTGTGAATCGATTCTTGGTTTCTGTTCAGATTTGGAAGAGGAGGATGAACTTGTTGTTGTGGAGGATGTTGATACAGAAGAGGAAAAAGGAGGATCGTATGATCGACTCAAAAGCTTTGAGATGCTGCTACATCTGAATCTTAATCTTCAAACCCAAGGGATCAGTGATTATTTCAAGGTATTACAAGATACGAGTTGTTTACTCAGTAAGACCGGTATCACAAAATTCTTCATCGACGACGTTGTTAATTCAAACAGAACTGGATGGTATCAAGCAGGCGGTTATAACGAGGAAGAAATCAAGGCCACTATCAAAAAAAACAATCTATTGTTTTATGATGTTATTTGCGAAGTCGAAGGCGAGTGGAAGGTTCATCACGATCTTGTTGATGCTACAGATAAAAAAATTCAATTTATGAAGGCAGAAATTTATCGTTATGTCAATGACATGATCACTTCTCAAGCACAACAATTCAATCCTGGTTTTCATGGAATGCCCAGCCATTTTTCCAAATAACAATGGTCATGGTACTATTACATTCGTTCGTCGGGGATTCAGTTATGTGAAGAAGGAGGAGTGACCTTACAAGTAGTGCTGTAAAATATCGTTGATAGTGTGATGAAAGGATATGGTTGATTGTCATTTTTTCCAAGCTTTCCTACATTTATTTGCTCGAGCCTTCGTAACCAGTAATGATAAGGATATGCTGATATAAGAGGACAGGATAGAAGAAAGGATGAGATAGATTTGATTTTGCGTCATTTGAATCCTCTCTCTACGGAAGCCTTCCAATCCAAGATGCACTGAAAACTGGGCAACTCGAGTACTTACAGTGGTTTTCTTTTCCCCATTTTTTGGTTAAGCACTGATTCCCATTCGAACAACACTTGCTCATACAATTTTTTTGAAAACCAAACCCAATACCTAAACAAACAACAATGTCAGAAAAAGAAACTTACAACACTCTTTCAAATCCAATTGCAAACATTGAGAGATTCATCGCAATCGAGGAAGACGATACAAGATTCCTCAGAAATTTCCAACAGGCTTTCCAAACTTGGGTCAGCGATACTGCTAAAAGTCAAGGTTGGTCCGTCGAAAAATTGAGAGAGGCTTCTCAGCTTCCAAGATTTTGTCGACCCCATGCCATTGGGGAGTTCTTAGATATTAATTTCAAGTTATTTGGATGTGATTATGACTGTGAGTTTGACTACTTGGCCATTCTGTGTCAAGGTTTGACACTTACTCTTTGATCTTTTTCAGCCCTCTGTGCTGAGCATGCAACGCTCGAATATCAATATCCAGTTCCACCCAATCTGTCTCGTGCAGCAGGGGAGCAACCAATGTTTTCAAGAAACGTCGAAACATATCTTCAAAAAAACAGTAAATATTTCCCCTTTAGAGAAATCAACTTCGATCCAATCCTATTCAAACCACTTGATACTGAACGCAATACTGGGTCAGAAGTCGATGTTCCTCAAAGAGTAATCGCCAAAATAGCTTTACTTGAAAGTTTCAAATCCTTTATCTTGGATCGTGTTGATGATTTGAGCGAGGACGACATCCTTCGTAAGTTTAAGGTATCTAGTGAAATTGTTTTGGAGAATGTCAAGGCGGGATACTTTGATGGTGATAAGGTGTTAGCGCAGATCAAGAGTCTCCACCCAGATTTGGAGGTTGAGAGTGAGGTTGAAGGTGAAGGTAAGAATGAGAATCACAGTGAAGATGAGGTTGGTGCTGAGAGCGAGTGTGATTATGTCATCTTGGAGAAAGAGGGAAATGAAGAGAAAAAAAACAATGTCGATCGTGAAGGTCAATGGAATGCGTTCGAAAAGCTGTTGAATCAGAATCTCAAACGTCAAACCCAAGGGATCTTCAATTACTTTCGCGCTAAATACAGTGTATCATCATGGGTCAAAGGTCGAGACATCACGGAAAAGTTCATTAGTACTATTGTTGATTCCAACCCTACCGGCTGGTATCATGCAGGAGGAGAGAGTTTGGAAGAAGTCAATCAAACTATTCGTCGAGTTACGGATGTTCTTGAAAAAAATTATACTGAAAGAAAACACAAGTGGGATGTTCATCGTAATCTTCTCAAAGCTACCAACGAGTGGATTAGATATAACAGATCTAAGGTCTATGCTTCTGTCGAAGATATGATTTTTTCTCAAGCCAGTCAACTCGATTCTACTTATCTTGGGATGCCTAGTCACTGGACACATAAGTGAAAGGCAAACTTTTGGTGTGGTGTCATTGGTAGTAGAAATGTCTGTGCTGGCTTCTGTGTAACGAGGGAATGTTATGGTATACTACTGTGAATGATTGTCTATAGTGTGATGTGTGATGAATGAAAGAATGATTGATTTCCGTTCACTTGTGCCATTTCCAAGTGGATCTCTTTGGGGGGCCCTAAGGTGCTCATCGGGGTAACCATTGACCAGAAAATGACATGGATTCATGGATAGACATCATCTAACCTTGCTCGTTGTGATCCATACAGTACTTGTACAAGTACAGTTTACACATATCAACTTTCTCTTGTCTCCCAAGAATTAGGGATGAAAGAGCACGACTACTTGTCTATCTATCAATAGAGTACCTTTGGCTTGGTCGTAATCTCAATCTCTATCTCCATCTCACCTTGTCTACATCTATCTATTTCTTCCCGCTTCTCATTCCAATACACATTCAATGCTTTAAACTACACGTTCAACAATGTCTTCATCAGGTCATTCACCACCAGCTTCGTTACTCTTTCCACCTAATCCATCATTACTCCCTGCACGTCCCGCTCATTCGATCCTTTTGAATTGTCCAGGTAGAGACGACGAACGCATCCATTCATCTCCATCACAATCCAGTACAGGATCACCCTATACCTCGAACATACTATCATCCCCATCACCTACTCAGTCATCATCATCATCTTCACTAGGAACATGTGACACCACCATCTCAAGTCCACCTTTATCATACACCACCTCCCCACCACCCAATCGACGCACTTCATCAGCGAAAATCCACTTCGCACCCCTTCCGCAAGTCCCGCCTGAACTCAAACGAAGAAGTAGTATAACGTTAGGCGTTGCTGCTCGTAAAGGAATGCTGAGTGGTGGTGGTGGAGGTACTGGATATGGTGGAACTAGAACTTTGATGATGACAGATGAACAATGGGAGGAATACAAGAAACAGTACTCAGCGAATAATGGGTATGTCACTGTCCTTTGCTCAATTCTACAAGCTGATCAAATAATTTAGACATAGAGTCGAACCAGTGGATCTAGGTCAATTAGCTAAATCAGGTGCTAAATCCCTTTGGAACAAAGTTCGTTCTGGTTCAGTTTCCTCCAACTCATCCACATCGTCCTCATCACCGAACTTCGCAGCAGGGAATTACTTTGGTAGATCAAAACGAAGAGGTTCATCGCCTGATATCGTACCCACATCAATATTATCTCCACCGTTACTTTCTACCGAGATAAACAATAAAGTAGATGCACTTGGTATAGTAGTTGAGGAGGAAGGAAAGAAAACTCCTGTATCTGGATCACCTAAATTGAAGGCTATAGACATACCAGATGACGATCAAGAAGAATTCGTACCAGCTAGTACCGGACGGAAACAAACTTCACCTGAGATATCATCGCATCCTGGAAACTGGGGAGTTCGACCACCAATCGAAAAAGTTCTCGAGAACGACGGCGAAGCAACCCCAAGAAGGATGCCTAGTCCACCACCGAATAAAGTAGCTTTAGAGATGACTTTCGATGACGAGGAACCGGATCCAGAGACAGATTCCAAATTCGAAAATGAAACCAGCTATACCGAAGATTCACTGGCACCGGATGAACTACCCTCCAATCTCCGTGGTCTACAGATGAGCTCTGGAGGTAATCTGACGCAGGACGATGGTCAAAGAGATAGACCGAGATTTTGGGAGAGAGATGCTGCTGTTCTGGGGTTCGATAACAGGATACTTGGTGGATGGAAATAGTGAGGTTCAGTTCGATTGGAAATTTGTTTATATCACCTGGATTTATGTGGAGGTAAAGTGGAAGTTTGGGTTTGATGGACGACTGGATCGTTTTACCGGTGGTGATGAGGAAGCTCTCTTGAAATCTACCTTACATATTGTAAATGCTTAAACTTAATCACGAATTCGTTCTGGCAACAAGACAACAACAATACATCTATTTACACTACTGTCTAACACCCCATGAATTCCACCCATCACCCTCAAAACTAATATCAACATGTACCATCTCAATAATACTTGGCAAAAGAGGGTTCCAATTGTAATTCAGGTGAATGGTAAATCTCAGCACAGGTGTATAGGTTGTCGTTACAGATGGCGATATGGAATTGAGACTCCCCATTATCTAAAATAACGAACGGAAGATCAGATCTAAATTTCAATCCTGATTGATCACCATTCGAATCTGATGAAGGATGTACCGACGAACAAAAAAAATGGCATGGTATACTATCGACTCTATCGAAGGCCGATGATTGATTGTGAAAACATTTTTCATGGTAAAAGTTGGAAGTTCCTAGGGAACAACACATCATTTCGTTAGGCATGAATTTACCGTTTCTTGATGTAGAACATTGATTCTGATTGTTGTTTTGACTGAATGATCGACAAGTATCTGACCAAAATGGATAAAATCGAAAATGAGAACCTCTGCCAGTTATGACACCAGTTCCTGCGAGTGGTGTTGGGGAACTTCGATCTTTCAACCAGGCGATCACTCTTTGTGTGTTGATTCTGAGTGGATGGTATAACGTTCTGAGTGGGACTGATTCGAGGGGTTGAGGTTCTGGGACTGGATCGTCGTCATCGTCTAAACCCAAAGAACGTAGAATACTTGGACCGTGATCGTAGAAACCTTCGTTGATGAGATCGTTTCGGCGATTAGGATTCGGGTTGTTGGAGTTATTACCCAGTGTAGCGATGTAAACGTCGAATTCTATTACATTGTCCAACGGGTCTTCTTCTTGATCATTCGGTGTTGTTGGTAAGGAATCTGTATCAGGCATAACGTTACAGTATATGTCTTTACGATTGAGGTGGCAATTGAAATTAAACAAATGAGAGGCGTCGTGGAAATTCATGTAGTATTGTTCCATGTCTTCTAATGTCGGAACTACTTTCTTGAATGGATTTCATGAGTGTGGAGAAGCCCTTTCACGGTCGTTAAATGAAATTGGTGGTAATTTAACCACGATATACCGTACGAAAACTTGACTGGTTTGACCAAAAGTGCTGATCCCTACGCAACATGCGGAAATGTAAGTGGTGTCAACTACATTTATGTAATCGGACGAAAATACTTTGCACATCGTCAGTCATCTTCCGTAGATGACGAAGTGAATCAACCATCTCCACGATCTCATCTGATTTGCATTGTAATGGGAATATTTACGATTATTTAAGACGTTCAACTGTATCGAATCTCCTCACCTCCGTAACCCTAACAAATTCGACTCTACTGATTCCCTCTCCCACGGCGTTTTCAACGTCTCAGCAAGAAAGATTACTTGTGTCCTCCATGAGAACAAATCTCCAACGCCATATCCGAAAGACTAACATGGAAAGCACTCCGTGTTTGAGGACAATACAAATAAGGTAACCCCTCCTGAAATTCCATTCCATCCCCACAAAACTCGGGTACCGATGTAAACCTCACTCCAACAATTACTTCCGTAGGGCCATCGGCTGCATCCATACGTCTTTCATGCCAAACATCATTACTCAATCCCGTCGACCAAGCTTTTTCTCCATATCCCGATATCTTTTTGGAGCATGATGCGCAAGTTTTTGAATATCTCTCGAAGAAGGTGTATTCTTTCCCTTCGACAACGATTATTCCGTTTCTTATGTGTGTTCTGGATTGCACTTCAGCGCTAGAACTCAGGTACTTGATGACTTGGTTAGTGTTTTTCTGAACGTCTTTACGATGTTTCAAGGAACTTATGCTGGTTATTCTAGCAGTTCGACGAGGTCGACCTTGATTTTCAGAGCTGTCGGAATCTGTCTCGGAAATGTAGAAGCTTGTGTCATTTATCGTATCCGCAGAAGGGATCGTATGATGTGTACTCATTTTATTTGACTTGGTTTATCGTTGGTATGTCGTTACCAAGCTGGGGATAGCTTTATCACTGCTTCGATTTTATGGAGAAGAAGACATCCATGTTAACACGGATTGAAACTCAAAAGGGTGACTTTGCGAGCATGTCATAACTCAGCGAAAAATAATCCAAGGAACGATTTTTTCCGCTCCATCACACTTCTCGCCTTCTTCTGTCGACTCGTCAAGTTAACAGTCTACCGCTCTTCGTCCAACCCATAAGAAGGGAGAGTGTAAAATGCTGTCTTTGAGATGGAGATGAAGGTGGCGCCACTGAATCAACGGAGGCAAAATATTTTGGCGTTAGATATTTCGAGGGATAATTGAAAATGTTGATCCAGTAAGCTAATTCTACAGAATCTAGCTGAATTTATAGACAATATGTCTACTTCAGCATTTACGAAAGGTGAGTGGAACAACTCATAACTATCTATATCCAGATAATGTAACTAACCTTTCAACACAGCTCTGAAAAATTCTCAGTCAACGATTCGAACGACACTGAAAGTTTTAGTCCCAATTCAATCAACTTCGACTTCAACTTCAACTTTACCCAATCTCCCACCAACCCTACCAGAAGTTTTTGAACATTTCCTACAAACTCTCAAGCAAAGTACGACATCTTTATCATTAGCTTGTAAACCACCTATCACCGTTTCAGCTGCTATTCCAACATTAGAAAAACTCGTCGATCAATTTGGAAGATTGGTTTCGTGTGTCTTAGCTGCTGAGAATGGCAACACTTCATCATCTTCATCGCAGAATCAATCATCAAGTCTATTGGCGGAAGAATGGAAAGATGGTATACAAAGAATCGGAGAATCACTCTTGAATCTATTAGAAGTATTGAACGATCCACCGAAAGCCAATATCGACCATCCATATCTCATGCACACGGGGATAGTCTGGCAGGAAATCGATTCCCTTCTTAAATACTTGTCGAAAAATGAAGTCCAGGCTTTTAAGAAGCGTTGGGAAAGTCAAACCGAGGTTATCAAGGATGCTTGGAAAGAGTTCAAGGAATTCTTAGAGGATCCTGATAATCTTTTAGGGGACGGGGAGGTTGAGGAGGAGAATGTCGTTTCTTGGGGTGAAGATGATGAATGGGGTAATGAGGAGTTAATGGAGACAGCTATCGGAGGTAAAATGTCGATTGAGGAGAAAGAAACTGCCGAAGCTGTAAGTTGAAGGAGCTGATTTATGATTCGACTTTCAACTCATGGTTCATTAGGCAAAACCCTTGTTAGGTCTTCATCAAATTCTCCAAGCGTCTCTACCCCGTTATTTCCAACTTCTGTCACACACCTCCCCAACCACCCCAGAAACACAAGAAGCATCTTATCACCCTTTACTGAACACCTCATCAAATCTCCTATCATCCTTCGACACCGTTATATCAAATTTCTATCCTACTCAAGATTCCGAGGAGATCGCCGAATCAATGGAAGAAGTTGGACAAGCTTCTTTGGATATCGTCAAATCTATCCGGGAACGATTAGATTCCGTTGAGAAAATCGTGGATGACGAGAGGAAGAAAGAAAATCTAGCTTTACGTGATGGATTGAAAGGATTCTTAGATCGATGGGTTACACGGTATAATTTGGAAACGGAGAAATTCGAAGGAAGACGATTGAAAATGGATAATCTCGTTGAATCACTTCCAACCACCAATTCGACTCCGTCTACCAAATTAATCCCTAAACTGTTATTTGGGGGAGCAATAACGCTACCGTTACCCGAAGAATATATGGATGCCAGCGAAATGAGACAGATACCAGACAATCAAGAAGTCTTCCTCTCGTCGAAATCAACGACAAGTCTAGTCATTGAAATTCTTGAATTCGTTGAAGAAGGATTGGCAAAGGATGATTCATACGACGCTGCGAAATTCCATTTCGAATCTCTAGCCCACGATAATACCGCTTTATCCTCTACCATCTCCACCTCTCGATCTGACGTTCAGACGATCCCATCAGCCCCAACGACAACTTCCACGAAGACTCTAGTGAATGTTTCGACACCCCAACCAGTTGTTATTACAGGTACACAGACTATCCATAAATACACTCATGACCCGAATGGACAACCTCGACCTGGACATGAGGGTGATAAACCAGATAACGTCTGGATTGGATTGGCGCTATGGAGATGTTGGTTGATCATCGAAGATGGTCAATCCAAACGTACGAAGAAAGCAGATCTAGTCGTCAGTGTGAACGTCAACTTGTCTGAGAGTGGTGGTGAGAAAGAGAAGGAGAACGTTGAACGATGGTGGACTTCATCAGTTTCTCAGCTGAAGATAAAGGACTGGGAGTTATTTGGAGATATATGATATCCTTGACGATTGTTTACATAATGAGTGGGGTGATGCATGCATATAAATTAGTACAATTCTGCAATATTCGACGTAAAATGTCGATTTTTGATCTATCCTCTCCTCCTCCTGCTCCTGACAAGATCGATATCTAACTGTAAATCTCTGAAACGATACCAGTTCCGATAGTTTTACCACCCTCTCTCAAAGTGAATCTACTTCCAGCTTCCAAAGCGATATCGTGAACTAATTCACCGAGCATCTCAACGTTGTCACCTGGCATGACGAGTTTTTCGTGGGCGTTTTCAACACCTTCGGGGAAAGTGAGGGCTACGGTGACGTCTGTTGTTCGGATGAATAGTTGGGGTCGGTAGTTGGACATGAATGGGGTGTATCTACCACCTTCGTCTTTTGTCAAGACCTAAAGAGGTGATTTATCAGCTGTTGCTTATTACCCAGCTCGTCAGCTGGACCCACGTAGATTTGAGCCTTGAATTTCTTAACACTCTTGATTGTTCCTGGTGCAACCAAAACTTGACCTCTACGAACTTGTTCCCTCTTAACACCACGAAGCAAAGCTCCCATGTTATCACCAGCTTCTCCACGTTCAAGTTCCTTGTGGAACATTTCTATTTGCGGTGTCAGTTATGGCCTAGTATGGGTACTAATAAGTCAACTCACCAATACCGGTCAATGTGGTCTTGAGTGACGAACCCATACCCAAAATCTCTAATTCAGATCCCTTGGTGATTGTTCCACGCTCAACTTTTCCAGTGACAACGGTACCACGACCTGAAATTGAGAAGACGTCCTCGACGTACATGAGGAAAGGTTTGTCAAGATCACCTAAACCAAGTGTAAGCACTTATCGGTCAACAATGCTAAAAACGTACGAGGAGGTAATTCCAACCAAGAATCAGCTTGATCCATCAACTCTTGAATCTTGTTGGCACCTCTCTCTGGATCCCTTCCTTCGAGAGCAGCAAGAGCGGTACCCATGACAATAGGTGTTCCCTCTCCATCATAACCGTAAGTTGATAATAAATCTCTCATCTCCATCTCAACAAGTTCCAACATCTCTGGGTCATCGACTTGGTCGACTTTGTTGATGAAAACGACAAGTTTCTTGATACCGACTTGACGAGCCAATAATAAATGTTCTCTGGTTTGGGGCATTTGACCATCGGTTGCTGATACGACGATGATGGCTCCATCGAGTTGCGCGGCACCGGTAATCATGTTTTTGATATCTATAATGATTGTCAGCTAATCCGAAGTCGGGCTTTCTCTCAGCTTACAATCAGCGTGTCCAGGACCTATTGGAAACATTTGTTAGCATTTAAACTTCCACTGATACACGACGTGAACATACAATCGATATGAGCATAATGTCTAGTCTTGGTTTCGTATTCGACATGCTACGAGTGTATCAGTTACAGTTCATGGGTCTGCCCATCCAGTAATAACTGACAGCAGTACTGATAGTAATACCACGAGCTTTTTCTTCAGGAGCTTTATCGATCTGACTGTAATCCATGAATTTTCCTCCACCTTGTTCGGAAAGATGTTTGGTGATAGCGGCTGTTAAAGTTGTTTTTCCATGATCGACATGCTGTTACATCAAGTTTAGTCCATTTTCAAATATCAAATACGAGCAAGGCAAACCTACACCGATGGTTCCAATGCTAGATTCATGTCAGTTATCGTCACGCAACACCGTTCGGCACAACTCACTTGAAATGTGGTTTGCTACGACTGAATTTTCCACCAGCTTCAGCAGCATATGATCTTGAAGCGTTGATAGCAGCTCTGGATACCATCATACTCGATCGGGGAGCTCGAACGATAGCTGAAGGTTGAGTAGAGATGGATCTGAGAGCTGGGAGAGTAGAAGGTCCAGCTAGAGGACGAGCTGGAGCTGAGAGTGTGATCGAGATCAGTCCATGTCAGTCACGAACGGTGATCGAAGATCCTTGGAAAAAGCTCGACTCACCTCTAACCTCTGCACCTCGGACTGCCGATCTCAAAGTGGATGTTACTGTGTTTCTGAACATGACGAATATATGTATGCTGTTGTCGCTATCAATTTACTCGTCGTCGCTATCACTTGCTTCGTTGTCGTCGTTGAGATCAAAATAAAAAAAAGTCAAAGTGAACCGGATAGAAATCTCAGGTCATAAACCCGAAGTATACCGATTGTGGCATTTCGTTCTTAGAGGCAAAAGTTGTACCGTTGACGAAAAGTGGTAGGAGTAGGAGTTATGCACGAGTAAGCAGGATTTGATTCACAGAATGCATGCTCATGTTGATTCCCTTATGAGCTCATCAGAGTCTCAATGGTTCGTTTTATTCTGCGGGGATGGCAACTTCAAAGAGTTGACGGTCAAAATAAAACTTTTGCTTCCGAAGAGATGCAGCATCAAACAAAAAAATCAAGGTGTCTTTGGTGTTTGATCTGAAAAAGTTGGGAGGGATCAAAACCGTCTCAAGGACACGTAAGCAAATGCCCGGTCGTCAACGAAAAGATGCATTGTTTCACGTTCGAATGATGCCAAGGACACCGTGAGATCACAGCCAGACAAGAGTTGATTGACTAGATCAAGTTGTTTCCCACCAAAAAGATCTCAACAACCATCAAACAGAAATCTACGGATCATCACGGATATTGTATCAAGGGGATTCCTTTGTGAGAAAAATTTTCGGTCTAACGGCTGAAACAATCCTCAAAATTGATTTGCACGGGCGTTCTTTGTTGATGTTTCGTAAATATCGAACCTTGGAGACGCGTAGATACATATAGAAAGGTGTATGCAAACAACCTTTTGTTCTCAATTCATTCACCCACAGATCATATTAACAAAGTAATGGAAAGACACGAATCGTTCGAATCGATCCGCGATCAGAATATTCCATTGACTCGTCTGGACGTCAATCCGAGTGCAAAGGAAGAACAATCTTTGGGGTATGAACAGTATCTTGACTTGAGACCAAGTAGCCTGACCTAATATGGAATCCTCAGAACCCCCCACTCAAGATCGATCAATTCTTCAAAACCTTTCATCAATGAGGAACCTGCTCCAGCGCCCGAAGAGGAACCGATCTTGAAAAAGGGTGCTTTTAACAAAGCCTTAAAATGGTTACCTGGTTTACGAAAACCTTTAAAGAATAAAAAAGGACCTTGGTTGAGGGAGAAGCATATGGCTACTGAATGGTTGACGTTATTTTATGGTAAGCATTCGTTTCAAGTACAGAAAATCAAAACGTTGACATTGGTCGAAACCTCAGATTTGGTTGTGGCAGCTGTCCTATCAGCTTTTACAACTACCCATGAGTTGACTTCTATTGCATCTATACCTGAATTCTTGTCGTAAGTACCCTTACAAATACGAAAATCAAACAACCATCAAACACGAATTCAACAGATATTTCGCCGTTATTCATTGGGTCTGGGTTTCACAAGTCCATTACGATGTCAGATTCCAAGCCGAAGACGCATGGCATAGATTAATGAAGACTGCGCAAATTTGTCTTTTCGTCTATCTGGGTGCTTCAGGTGGGAACTGGAACCTTCATAATCTTCTGATTACTGTTAGGGGGGACGATTCAGAGGAAGCTGGAGTTGATTTCAGTGAGTGATTTCCTGAATCGTTCATCGGCGTTCTCAATTTACATTTTGATTTCCCCCAGTTGCTGCCAGACAAAGTTTTGAGACTGTTTTAGTGGCATGTATCGCTTTTAAAGCGTTACTCATAACTCAGTACCTTGTTTGTAAGCTTAGAACTCATCTTTCTATTGACAGATACGTAAGCTGAAGTTCAGTCTTTTAGGCGTATGGTTGAGTCATCGAATAGGAAGATCCACACGACCTTTCTACATTCCAATAGGAGTTACAACAACCACAATGATCTTGACCATCATTGCGGTAGCTATCCCGATAACCAACCAATCATCAGTCTCCGCAAAGCTTGTCTTGTTCTATGGTGGTATCGTCATGGACATTTTTGGGATTTGGTGCCGATCTTTGAAGGCTGGTGATCATTCTCTTAAAATGAGTGCTCTGGGTACACGATATGGTGCTTTGACTTTAGTCATTTTGTAAGCCTCACTACGAAATCAAGGTTTTAATGCTGACCTGATACAATTTGAAGAGGTGAAGGGTTTATCGACATAGTGAAAGCTTTCAATCGAGCTCTTTCCGGTCTTAGTGGACCCGATTCTGACACTTACGGTCAGACCTTCATGGGTAAGTGACAAAAGCAATTCTCAATGGCCGGAGCTTGACTTATGAATGACCTTTACAGCGGTCATTGTCATGGTTCTAATCTGGTTTTTCCTGTTTGACGATTTCAGACCAACCGAACAGATCGGTGGTCGAAGAGGATTCTTCTGGGAACTTGTTCATCTTCCTCTTCATTTCTCCATGTTACTATTGGTAGCAGCGATGGTCGTAAGTGAACGATCTTTCTCCAAACTCCACTTAAAGCTGACTAGAAGTAGAACTTCGTAGTAGTGCTTTCTTTCAACTTTGGTGCTACTCAAGCAACAAACGCGTTTTCACCAATCACAGCAGGACTTCTTCAAGGGGACGGTATCAATCAAACCGATTCACAAAACGCTATCAACACCCTTGGTAGACTCAATCTTCACCCTAGTGTTTCCGAGGAGATGGCATTGTTAACAGAACTAGTTGCGGCTGAAAACGAAGATCCAACACAAGATCCTAATATTTTAGCTTTGCAGTATTTCGGACAGGTCTTATATCAAGTTGCCCAGGTGAGCTTCAACAACGTTGACGGATAAATGAAGAGAACGCAAATACTGACCATTCGTTTTCACCGTAGAGTTACGGGATTGATCTTGAAGGTGATACGACTGATGCTTTCGAGACACTGTCGTCATACAATGCAACCTGGACTACCAACGCAACTCTAAGATTGGAAAGAAGGGAAGAGGCTGGTAATACACTTCTGGACATCCTCCTGGGACCATTCCAAACTTCGATCAATGGAATCCTCTGGTTCTTCCCAGCAGCAGTAAGTTATCATCTCTGTCTTATTTTCTGTCACAGGATGCAGTCTAACATTGAACTCAGGGAATAACATTAATTCTATGTTCACTACGTTCGATGATTTGGTACAGATTCAGAGGAGTTTCACATTGGATCATTCATGGAACCTTACTCACTCTTGGTGTTGCTTTGGCACTATTAGGTCTATTGGATATAGGCGGTTCGAAACTCACGGTCAATCTGGACAACGGAGCTGTTAGTAACGGTTCACCCTTTTTCGTTCTTGCAAACGACGAAGTTACTTTGTTCATCGTTTGCATGACGTACCTTTTAGCGCTATTCTTCCCCAGCGTAGGTCAATCTTTATTTCGTTTTACAGTTGACCGACTGATTACCATCCTTTTGTTTTAGGTTATTCTTTGGATTTTCCACAGGAAATCAGCAGAGATTTTCGATTTTGATCAAGAGGCGGAGGATGTTGAAGAGGCGGTGGATGAGTAGATTCTAAGCGTATACTGAACAGCTAGTCTGTTAACAATCCACGGACTTTCTTTGTGATCTTTACCCGATTATACCTTACGATGTTTATATTTGACATGTACTGTATTGGCTATAACGATTTCATCACACACAACGAACAGTACTTCTGCAATCTCTGTGGGTATTATTGTCTGGTAATTGCAAAGACATATGGAACAAAGGAGGTAGGAGATTGAACTTTTGAGATCATCCTTTCTTCGCACATTCGACCAACAGTACTTCACATAATCTTCCAACTATTATTTAATCAATTGAACATATTATCACGTAAACGAACAATGTGCCCGCAAGAAACCGATAATTTCGCAGTCCCGGGTATCGTATCACAATTCATCGATCCCGACAGAGACGACAGTCCTCATTTCAGTATCGCCGAGTTAACAGGTATCGATGGAGAAGATGAGGAGTTCAATTTGGACTCTACGGATGACGAAACAGATTCTGACGACGACTTCGCTTCTGATGAATGGATTTTTAAAATTCGAGAGGGAATCACCAATGGTCAAGCTGTTGTTGAACACATCGCATCCAACACGTCTAGATTGCTTGAAAGACTTGGCCAAGAAGTTAAAACCACCACTTTAGACCCTTGTTCACCAGTCGTAACCCAAAACGATCGTTTGATGTTCTATTTTCCCGGTTTCAAAGCTTTTTGCGATAGATGTAATGAATCCTTGTTAGGGGATGGGAGACCGGGACGTTCAACCACGGTGTCGAAATATGGAACATTCGAATGGGTCCATGCTTCTTGTGTCGAGTTGGGGGATCGGCCAGATTACTACATTATATCACGGGGGCTTGAGACATCTACGTTCTGGAAGGAATGTTCACTTGAGACGGTGTACGGTTGTCAGGATCTTCTTCTTGATCCTGCCTGTAAAAATCTATATCATGCTTTATCAACGGCCGAGGGATTAACCCATTCTACCGATTACTGGGATTATTTTAGCGAGACTGACGACGTTGAAGACAACGATGATGGTGGTGGTTCCACGGGGGAGACGGTTGAACGACCAGATGGTGACCGAGTCCAAATAGACTGAGTTGAGATGTATTACTCGTAGATTGTATATGGCATTGAAAATATGTAAGGAAGGACCAACGCTGCAGTGATCCTATCTCCTTTCTTTGCCCGACTACTATTTCTATTTCATTCATCCTTCTAAAAAATCGAGGCATACTGTTTTATAGCTGAATTTCGAACAGGGTTGTCGTGATGACAGTTGTGTGAACCGAAATTGAACATCTTCACAGCTTGCTACCAGCGCATACCTTCCCCTCCCCATATCCAGACTCTTCCAATCACATCTCGTCCTCATCAATCATCTGTCTAGCCCTAGCTCGTCTAGCTTTATATTGCTTCTCAAACTCAGCTCCAATAAAGACATTACTGCAAACAGCGAAAACAATAGCGACCCATAAACCTTTATCGTAAGAATCTGGACCTAGTTTGTATGATACAGCTACGATGACGATTATCGAGACTAGATTGATGATTGTTGCTATGATGAATAGCATTGTGGATGGATGTTGGAGACAAGAATCCCATCTCCAGATTCCCATTGTTTGCTCTACCTACTCATTCAGGCACCGGTGATTATCGGTCGATGGATCGAATTGTTCGAATTTCTGATTTCTTCTGTCAAGATTCTCATATTCATTTCCCAAAATTGTATTTAACAAAATATCCTCAAGACAGTAAGAAGTGGTCAGAAGAAGCAAGTATCCACGGCCTCCAACCACCCTCCAAAAATATGTCAGAAGGAACCCCCCAAAACCGTCCACCACCAACATTTCAAAGAGCGCTGATCGTAAGACCACCCCCATCCTCATCTAAATTACCTGAAGCTAAACACCATCTTTACAGGCAGGAGCGATCTCCGGCTTAGCAGTCGATTTCATGTTCTTCCCCTTGGACACTATCAAAACTCGAATCCAATCTTCGAAAGGTTTCTGGTCGTCTGGTGGATTTAAAGGTGTTTATCGAGGTGTGGGGAGTGTAGGTATGGGAAGTGCGCCTGGTGGTGAGTCTCTTCCTCCTTCAAAAAGAGTGTCTATATATCTTAATTGGTGATACCTTAGCCGCTGCTTTCTTCGTCACCTATGAATCTTTGAAATCGAATTTACCTAAACATCTCGAAATTCTACAAGAATCGCCGGGGTTGAACCATATGATCTCAGCTTCTGGTGGTGAATTCGTATGTCCTAGTCTATTCAACATATACACCACTAACGAAGTTGGATATCAGATATCATGTCTGATAAGAGTCCCCACTGAAATCGTTAAATCGAGAACCCAAACCGCAGCCTACGGAGTCGGAGGAAGTAGTTGGAACTCTGCACTCCGTGTGATGCAATACGAAGGGATACCAGGTTTCTATCGAGGTTTCGGAATAACGATAGCGAGGGAGGTCAGTCTGCTTCACATTCCTTTTAAACCATTCACTGAAGTGAACGACAGCTCCCATTCACATCTATACAATTCCCTTTATACGAATATCTTAAACGACAACTTTCAATCAATTACTTATCGAACCGACGACCGAATTCGTACGAAGCAGCAGGATGCGGTATGGTTGCAGGAGGGTTCGCAGCTGCGGTAACGACGCCCCTAGACGTGGTGAAGACCAGAGTAATGCTCGAGGCTAAGGTATGTGGTATATCTATCGAAATTCTATCCTGTAGAACTAAGATGGACAGGTCACGACTACACCCGGGACCTCGACTAAAACACCTTCACCCTCTATTCTCTCCTTCCCACCACGTCTCCTGTCTATTTTACGGAACGAAGGTCCAAAAGCACTGTTCTCGGGGGCTTTACCAAGGACGCTGGCTATTTCGTTTGGTGGGGCGGTGTTCTTGGGGATCTATGATTTAGCTGTTAACTTTGGGGAATCGTCGTAGATTTCATTGGGAATTGGGAGTTTTGCTGTAATCGGTGTATGGCATTTGGTAGTCATTTGGTATCAAATCTTCATCATCTTATTAGAAGACAGAGCTAGAAGCTGAACGCCTTTCACACGATCTATAATCTTGATATAGCATATGCATGGGGTTCATATCGAATTTATTCCATTCAAGCAAACGCTTGAATTCCAGTAATAGCCTTGCCAAGAATCAAAGCTATGATCGTCAATACAGCCAGATCCTTCGACTTACCATGGATATCATGAGTCCCTTCATAAGTGTTAGCAACTTGTAAATTAGCGACATGTCTTCCAATATGATATCTAATTTGTCAATTGATCGAAGTCTCTGTACATCGATATCCCGATTCCACTTACTCATCAGAACAAGCGTTACCACCTAAAATATCCAACAATATTCTCGAATGTTCTAAAGCGTTCCCACAATTATTCCTTTTCATCATGGAAACCATATCAGGTGACCATTTGCCTTCATCCTTCAATCGACCCAATTGTAAGGACCCAAGTAAACCTAACGTAGTTATCGTCGATGCGTCCGCGAGTTTCTTTTGGATTAGTTGGAACGATGCGAGGGGTTTATTGAACTGGTGTCTATGTTGTTTCAGTAATTCTTCTTCACTCTTCATGGGTGTAACCTACCGCTCTAAAGCGTATTCTCTGGCTCGGTGGATACAATCTTCTAACGCACCCATGACTCCCCAACTAATCCCATATCGCGCATTGTTGAGACATGAGAAAGGTGACCCTAAACCTGATGACTTTGGTAATAAAGCATCGTGAGACACTTTGACTGTATCCATGAATATCGAACCAGTGATCGAGGCTCTTAATGCCAATTTATTTTTTATTGCTGGAGCTGTAAGACCTGACGCTCCCTATCATTTGTCAGCTTTCATGTAGATGTTTATACGTACCTTCTCAAGTATGAACCCCTTGACTTTGCCTTTTTCACCATCAATAACCTCCCTTGCCCAGACTACGAAAACATCTGCGACTGGTGCATTAGATATCCAGGTCTTACTTCCGTTCAAGGTGTAGCCATCAGCGGTCTTGGTAGCGGTGGTTTCCATGGATGACGGATCAGAACCGTGGTTGGGCTCAGTGAGACCCTATACCAAACATTACTTATTAGTCGTGTGTTACTCGACAGTATCGATGACTCACAAAACAACCGACCAATTCTCCTTTCGCTAGTTTTGGTAGGTACTTCTCTTTTTGTTCTTCACTTCCAAACTACGACAAGTCAGCTGAATTACAATTGGATGTTGATATCCAGCTAACCTCATTTATAGGATGCATAACCACTGGTGTTATTGTCAGCTTGAAAGGCAACTTCGCGGGATCGAAAGCTCACATGACGATTGAACACTCATCGCAGATCGGTAACCGGAATCGACACTAGAGCAGAGGTCAGCTAGAATACACAGTTGTATGATTGACCGCTCAACTGACCGTTCAACCTCTCGAGCAATAAGCCCATATGCAACACTACTAACCCCCGCACAACCGTATCCACTGATTGTAGCACCCAACAAACCAAGTTCACCCATCTCCCTTAGGATCTTAGGATCGAAATTTTCCTGTTGGAGTCAGCATGGCTCTCAGAGAAATACCACGAGATGACTTACATTCCTATATGCCTCGATCACTCTTGGTTGTAAATTCTCTTGACAGTATGATTGAGCTGTTTCCCTGTTTCGGGTCAGTCGATCTTCTTCCACCTGTAGGACTTCAGCTTACTGGATGGCAATTTCCTCTTCTGTGAGTAATGATTTCATATTCAGGGGGTCCTATTCAGGATGAGTACTATCAAGTAAGTGAGCAAGGATGCACAAACCTCCCAGTCATATTTTGAGAACTCTAATGGATGTCAACAAGGATCGGGTGAGTAGGACTCACGAGTCGCCATCCCTCTTGAACCAAAACTTCCCCTGATTACCACATTCCTTAGTGGTGCTCTCAACGATTGTAGACGTGACATCTGCTCTGCTATACTAATTTTATGAGGTAGTGAAAGATGAAAGATGAAAGAAGATGGTAAATTTGTCTATTCGTATCCTCTGCCCTCTGGATCGTTCAATCCGAAACCGGTTCTTGATAACCGACAAAATCACTGTGGCATTCAATGTCGTCCTTTTGGCTGCTTCTTCTGTATCATTGGTCGATATCTCTTGATAAGATCGCAAACCATATGATATAATCAGAAGAAGGGTGGGATCATGCGGTACTCAGTTTCTTAGCCATGCAGTGTTATGGACCCCGTGTAAGGTAGAACGTTGAGTGGCTGCAGATTCCACACTGATCACCATAATCAAGAAACGATTGTATGAGGTCATAAAACATGCGCAACTACTCCAGAACAGGATTCAGATTCATCATTCGTCGTTACGTACTAGTCGTTAAAAACTCGTTATTTCATTATGGTCATTAAATTACTTCTACCAAGAACAGAATCATTTACAGGAGAAAGAGTTGAAAGAGGAATTGGTTAACAAAAAGCCTTAAAATCATATTTCAAGTCTGTTCACTGGCGATATTGTTCGGGGTAATTGTGATCTCTGATGGACTGGAGGTACACGCAAATTTCAGACGATCAGCTTCGGCTTGCCTGTCAGAGAGTCAGGAGACGGACTATCGAGAAAGCTTCGTTGTCTGTCTTAGACAATTACTTACCTTTCACGTTCAATTCGTTCTTTCTCTTTCCTTTCTCGCCTTCTCTGTCTTCTCATAGCTATTTCGTCACCCTACAACAGAGAAAAATAGTGGTCAGTCAAGCATTATCCCCAAAACAGTCTCAAGAAACTCATGACATACAGATAACATTGGCCTAAAATCACCGAGAGGTGTATCTTCAATAGCAATCTGTTCCGGAGGAACTGTTGATAGATCCTTGAAAAACTGGAGATATGATTCCCAACCAGCTTCCTTATCCTCAATAGCTTTCAGTAATCGTATAGTATCATATTTATATCCAGTTCCACTGCTGCTGATTAACGGACCATATTTCGGCTTGGGTAATAGGAATAACGGTTTACCTGATCGTGAGGGGAATGCGGCGTAGAAACCTCTTTCCATTGGATATGACATTGTTGGCTTTGAATTTTCGGTGGCGAGGATTTTGGTTGTCAAGACACGTGCATATTCGAGTAAGTCTTATGTGACCTTAAAAGCAAAGCATGCTGCTTTATTTTATGGATATCATGTGATGATTCTTGTCACACTTTAGGTGAAAGTTTAACTGTCTATTTTGACGAGCACCTAGTTGATGGCACATGTAGCTTTACAAGCACAGTATAATTCATTCAGTCAAACCTTCCATCCTAGATATCACATTATGGCTGGAATTATTCGTGCAATAACGCAGAACCTTATCTACTGATCGAATCATCAACGAACTATGTGGATGCCACTAATGAAAGGTTGTTTGGCACAGAGGACGAATACTGCACCCATAGTAACGATATGAATTGATTGTTGGAATGGCACTCCGACTGGATATCAAATAAGGATTCGAGGAGATGAATCATGCGGACCTGCATTCGCACCTAATGCACCACCTAACATGGCGCGCTAAACACGCAATCCCCATCGGACATCGTTGACTTTCGGGAAACACCACTGCAATGTAGAACTCGGATATAAGTTACTGTATGTCACGAGACGACACATTTTCCAACTCCACTAGCATGTTAATTACTAATATTGCCTGTCTAGACTTTTCGGTCATAACTTCGTCAAATGATAATATACGGTCAATTCAAATCGGTATCTCGCATTGAAACGCTCAATCAACCAATCAACGATGGCAAAGCCCACGACCTGAACTGGGAATCGATTCCAGTAAAAGTCTTGGCAGGGCGTAAAATACAAGTTTTCGGACGGATCCCACGGAGATCGACTTTTGGTATATAGTACCCACCGAATGAGATAAGGAATGATTCTCATACGATCAACCCTATAGAAGTAGGAGGATACAGCTGATAAGAGGTCTTCCCTCGCTGTCCAACGGCTTCAGTCGGAATAAAGGAGAAACCGAAATTTTATCTGACAGCAGCAATCTATCGGATCTAAGTTTTGATGTTTTACTTATAACTGTCTGTTGGGGTCTGTCTTCCCTCCGTTCAAACGATAGTCGAACTCTTTCAAGATGTCAGAAAAGCACGCAGATATCGAAAAAACAACGGGTGATGATACCCACGGCCACGTCGTCGACGAAGTTCAAGATTACGATAAAGTCATTCTTGATACCGTCAACGCTTCAGAGGGTGAATATACCGAGGAACAGTATAAGAAGCTATTGAGAAAGATTGATTGGATGTTACTTCCACTAATGTGGATTGCGTACGGATTGCAGCAAGCTGATAAAACTGGGACTTCGACACAAGCTACTTTTGGTTTGAGAACTGATACGGGATTGATTGGGCAACAGGTGTGTTCCTTAAAAGCTCTGCAATTATCTTACTGACAACAATCTCAGTACGCCTTCTTATCAACTGGTTTCTACCTCGCCTATCTCGTGGGTGAATTCCCAGCCAACGTCGCTCTTCAAAAATTCCCAGTCGGTCGTACACTAGGTGTCTTCATGTTCTTCTGGGGAATCATTGTCTTGTGTCTAGCATTCTGCAAAAACTTCTCTCAACTAATGGCATTAAGAGTTATTCAAGGTTTACTCGAATGTATCATTTCACCAGCGTTCCTAGTTATCACTGGTGCATGGTATCGATCGAACGAACACGCAATGAGATCTATCATCTGGGGAACCGCCAATGCAGGATTCGGTATCATCGCAGGATTAGTGAACTACGGTATTGGCACTGCTGCTCAAAACGCTGGTAACGTCAACACAGCTTGGAGACCGATCTCATATTTCCTTGGTGGATTCACTATCCTGGTATCAATCCCGGTCTTCTTCATCCTCGGTACCCCTCGTGAAGTCAGATGGTTATCGGAGGAAGAGAAACGTATGGCGATTGCTAGAGTCGTTGCCAACCAAACTGGAAGTGATCGTTTGGCAAGAACTAAGTTTGATTGGAATCAGGCTCGTCAAGCTTTGATTGATCCTCAAACTTGGTTCATCTTCTTTGCCGTCTTTGTTGGTTCCATTCCAAACGGTGGTACGACGACTTTCCTGGTGAGTCTTCTTTTGTTCAGGTCAACAGTTTCAGGCGAACTAATCTTTGGTATCTAGAACATTGTGTACACATCATTCGGTTTCACAAACTTGGAATCATTAGTCGAGGGTACTGTACCCCACAACGTGTTCTCTGTCATTTGGTTCTTGATTGTCGGATACGTCACCTTAAAGAAGAAGGGAATGAGATGTAAGTTGATGATACATCATTCTGTGAATTATATACTGACATTCAAACCCCACAGTCTACTTCATGATCGTCTCTATCGCCGCTGGTTTCGCTGGTCTTCTTCCTCTAGGCTTACTTCCAACCAACTCAGGTACTGAATGGGCTAAATGGACTTGTTTCTTGGTACGTCTAAAGCAACTCTGTTGTCAACTCTCTCTAACAATAAAACAGATTTCAACAATGGCCAACGTAACAGGATTAATGATCTGGACCTTCGTCCCCAGTAACGTAGCCGGTAAAACCAAGAAAACAGTAACCTCCGGAATGCTCTTCGCAGCCTACTGTGTCGGAAACGCAGTCGGTGCTCAAGTTTTCCAATCCACAGACGCACCACTCTACAGAACTGGCTTGACAGTCTGTGCAGCCATGTTCGGTTTGGAAGTCGTTATTTTGATTTCTTGGAGACTTTATTATGTTTTCGTTAATAGACGTAGGGATATGAAGGTTGCTGAGATGGGTTTGACTAAGGAACAGGCTGAACATCAAGGTAAACTTAATGCTGAGGCTGGTATGACGGATTACGAAAATGTTTTCTTCCGTTATACCATGTAAACCGGGTTCATGATTGGGTTCTTATAGGTTACAGTAGTCAGATGCTTTTCGAGTAATTAGATTTGTAGAGGGAGTGCCGGGTTATACTTTACATTTATGCAGTAGCTTTTAATGAAATACGACCGGAAACATCTTTGAGACGGTCACCTACATGACATTCTGTAAACGTCTATAACTTCTTGGAAGCCAAAAACGCTCTCCAATACAAATCGATCCCATCGACCAAACTCATTTTCTTCGGTTGCCATCCCGTCAACGCATACCCAAGTGAAGGTTTCAAATTAGCGGTGGAAGCCCAAGCTTTCTCGAATGCTACAGTAAACGACCATATCAGTTCACACAACACTGTAAGTCCGGGAAGAAAACATACCATTGGAAGAATCGGTGATGGTGTATCCCTTACAGCCAGAAATTTTAACTACAGCTTCGATAACATCAGTCAATCTCTCACTTTGAGGATTTGAAGCTACGAAAGCTTGTCCGGAACATATCGGTGCCTATACAGTATCATTCAGCTTGATCCATAATGATCGTCTCATGAACATACTCGTTCCCCGACTCTAAGGAATAAATCTGCCAAATCATCTTGATGAATAGTAAGTGATCGACTATCATTCCATACCGGTACCGAGAAAGTTTTTTCGGTACTCTCCAAAGCTTTTAGAGCAGCTTCGAAAATGAAGTGTGAGATCAAAGAACCAGATCGACCGTAGAGTAACGCTGGTCGAATGACGATCCCATGTACTTTTGTATCTAAAATCTCTTTCAGTTTCGCTCACAATTAACTAAGTATGAGGTTGACTTACTGGAAAGGATCTTCTCTTCCACTTTACCTCGCCATGCTGTTAGTCCTGCTTTTGGTGAATGCCATTGTCGTTCGTCGGTCCATGTTTCCAAACCGCCGTTCCCAGTTTCATGGACCCAAACACCGCCACAATAGATGTAACCAATCTTACTAACTTGATGTCGATCTCCCACAGCAGTCAAAACATCATCGAAGATTTTTAGTGGAATCTCAGGTGAGTAAGCGGGGTAAGTATCAATGACTAGAACAACGATCAGCTATAATTTCGATAGGTGGAAGTCGACTCACCTAAATCTACTGATTTAACTATAGAGGTCCAAATTTCTTTATCTGTTTCAGCGGCTACGTCACAAACGACAGGGATGATTTCGTTGGGTGCGAGAAGAGTATCCCCTGATTTCTGGGATCGAGTTTGACCGTAGACTATATGTCCTGCTCTGACGTAAGCTTGGGCGGTTGGGAATCCGATAAAGCCTACGTAAGGAGACGTTAGTTTGTGGGTTGCCACATGTGGCAAGAGAGTGATTTTACCTGTAGCTCCAATGATGAATACTTTCATTCTGTTTGTTCTTCTTTTGAATCTGAGTATTATTTGTTGTTAACTATCAATAAGGTATGAGGTATTAGATGAGGGAGGTCGTGTTTGACCAAAGACTTTAGAACACGACGATTTTTATAGCTTTGAAAGATTGGACCACCTCCACCCAATCCACTCCACCTCGGCCCCGAACTCTAATTTTCACCTCCACCTGGTCAAGCTCTGAAAGTCTTATCTGATACGTGCAACATTCACATGTTGTCAGTCGAATACGTATGAGCTACCTGAGAATACTGCAAGCCCCCATTAACAGATGACAAAGATGACAAGGATGACAAACGCTTTAAGAAGTGGTTACGTCAAATTTTCATCCCTGATTTTCTCTAAAAAAATTCTATCTAAACTATAAATACAATTCAGGAACTTGATACAATACACCAGAAGTTGGATAAGTTACAAGCAGAACAAAACTGAATCCAGCTACTAAGACAAACACCTGTTGAACCAGTAACACACCTAAACCCTTCTCAAATTATCCGCTCTATTTCTAAGGACTCCAGCACGATCCAGACGTCTTTCAGCTCTTCTTTCAGCCTTACCAGCTCGACGTTCAGCTTTTCTGGCATGTTTGCGATCACGTCTACTTGGCGTGAACTGTTGCTGTAGAAGGTATTGTTGAGGGTTTGCTTGCATAGGGTAGTATTGTTGTGTGGTTGGTTGTATGGGGTATGACTGGGAGATGTCAATTCGGCCATTCAGGTTCGGGAAATGATAATGTAGACTTACTGAGGAAGAAGCTTGTACCTCTCGAGACGTTGAGTTTGGTTGTCTCTCATACTCGTCCTCTGAGTCTGACTCGTATTCTTCATGTTCTGAGGGTGAACGATTCTCTTTCATAACAGGTGCGGGTTGAGAGATTTCTTCATAGGCTGGTGGAAGATCTGACGTTGAGAGATTGGATAACCCCTATAAAGCCGTAAGCAGGTGTTGGTGCAATAACTGAAAAGTTGAACTCACTCTTTCCAACTCATTCTCGTACTCTTTCTCACCACTTCTCTCCTCGACTTGATCCTGAACTTCTCGCTCCTGAACTTGTCCGTCCTGTCCAACTGGTCCTTGCTCCTTCTGTAACTTCTTAGCAGTCGATTTGAGTTTGTATTGAATAACAGCGTTATAAACTGGACCTTGGTTGAGTTCTCGACCTCGTTTACTGTAGACTGGGATTGGACCTGTGGGGGAATTGAAATCGTTATGAGCTGCTATACCTGATTTGATAGCTCTGACTGCGGATCCTATAACGAAAGCCATTGTGATGTTGTAGATCTTTGATTGATTGTTTGAGTGGTATAAGAAGTGTGTTTGGTTGTGGGAGGATGGTGCTGAGTACTCCCGTAGAAACTACTCTTTATATATGGCTGCATGCATACAATCTCGGTTTCCTTAATTTGAACCACGGTCTTGCTACTCCGCATCACAATGAAATGAGTCTAAGAGAACACTAAAGTTGACGTAATGACAAAGGCACGACAGAGCAAGCGAGAAGGGAAGCGATTGATTGGCGAACCAGCGGAGCGGCGTTGTTCGAGTTTGGCTACTGCTGTGCTAATCAACGGCATACGTGCATAGTAGATACATAATACAGGTATAGGTATAGGTATAGAACACTCCGAGTCATACAGTACACACTATTAAATTAAAGGCATAAAAGACATTCAAATACATTGCATCCTAGGTTGACGTCAGCCCATGTCCGGTTACTTGGAACGATCGACTCACTATCCTAAGATCTGACAACTGCTTGAGAATATGGAGGGGATTCATATGATAGTTCGTGATAAGCTTCAGGAACTCTCTCGTAGTTTGGTGGTTGATTCGAAGGAACGAAGGAAGACTATAGCAAATCAGCTACTGTCTTATCCACCAAGAAACTAAAACTTACCTTGGCATCACGATCAACCTCGTTCGTAGCTGGATGGATCACCTGGATAACTTCACTACTTTCACTATCAGCCTCAGAAGCTGAAGCTACACCCCCCCGTTTCTTCTCAGCCTTCTTAGCTTTCCTAGCAGCAGATTTGATCTTAGATTTCATGACCGCGTTATACACTGGTCCTCGATTTTCGGCGTTGGAAACGGCACTGTAGGGTGGTAAACCTTTTGGTGAAGCTTTGAAATCTTTATGAGCGTCTACTCCTGATTTGATTGCTGAACCAGCGAGGACGACGGCGACGATGATGAGTGGGAATACCATTTTGGATAATGAGTTAAGTTATTGGTTTGGTTGTTTGGTTTGAGTTTGGGTTTGAGTTCAAGAGGTGTGATGAAGAGGATATTGTCCTAGCGGAGACGGAGCTGCTACTTATACCTTTCACTATCTTTCGGCGTTGAGTCAACAGCAGAACACGCAGACGGGCATGTACATACGACCAAAGTACGTGCCAAGACGGCGATACCACCAGACATGCATAGAACGATTCAAACGACCCCTAAGTTAGTCACAAAAGTCGTCTCACGGTGAATGATATCATCATCTCTCAAGCCGGCGCCAAGCCGAAATTTTCATTCACCACCTATTCGGCCTTTCGTCAAGGATATCATTTACAGAATTTAGAGGACCCCGTTTCTTCACCTCAACCCCGCACTGAAGAGCTATTGGACCATGCTTCACATGAGTGTCCCATCTTTTCGGCCGTTGAAATAGTATGACTACTGGTTGTAGATAAGAGTTTATTATGATGTCGGCGAGACGATAGATTTCCAGATCTCAGGCTAGGACACAGCCTCACGTCACATCTTATCTTGCTCTTGCAGCACTTTCAATATCTCGTCCTATCTACTAAATTGAGTTTGACTTCTGAGGAGGAGAGATTGCATATGGAATCTCTGATTGAAGCCTTCGCTATACTTGGGGCAGTAAGTACTAAGCTTTTCCTTCATTTCTCACCGCAATGTAAGCTAACCGCCCACAAGGTCTTCTGGTCTATTCAGGCAAGTCACCCATCACCAAATCCAACCAAATCTCACGACCTCTCATCCAGCTAATTCCCCAAATATGGCTAAACTACTCCAGACATTCCACCGAGGGTCTCTCTTCATCCATGATGGTCCTCTGGTCAATCGCGGGTTTACCGCTTGGGATCCATAACGTTCTGAGTGGACAGCATATCGCGTTACAGATTCAAGCTCAAATTTTGACTGGATTGAGTTTGGTCACTTGGTCGCAGACTATGTTTTATGGTCATGTGCGTTTGTTACTGATAATTTATATATGTCGATGCTTATCTTGATTGTTAGCGTTGGAGTCTTGAAAAGTGTGTTCTTTGGTTAGGGATTTTGATTTCTCTCTTTGGAGGTACAGAGGCCACTATCATATGTTGTTTCAAGGTGAGCTCAGTGTTCTTTGTTGACGAACAACCCGATTAATCACAAGTTTAGTATCTGTCAGTTCCAGATATTCACCGTAACAATTTCATCTTCGCCATGGCAATCCTCTCAGCTATCCTACTGGGTCTAGGAGTTCTGAGACATTATTGGGATATCTACATTCACAGATCTGTACGAGGGATCAGTTGGGGTTTCGTCGTTCTCGACGCGATGGGTGATCTGACATCGTTATTAGCAATTGGTACGTAACAACTTACTTATCCGCCTTTACTTACGTCATATAGTCTTGGTTCATCCCATTGATCCTGCTGCTGTGGGTATCTACGCTACAGAATTAACTCTATGGATCGGGATCATGATAGCTGGGATCTGCTATAACGCTCTCCCATTACTTGGTGCACGGGGTAATGTCAACTCCAACAATACCTCTGTATCAGAAGAAGTAGACAATGGAGAAAACGACGAGGTGGATAGTAGAAGTATAAGGTCCGCTTTTGGTAGTGTACGACGGTCTTTACCTCGAAGAATCGCTGTGCGTCTCAGAAACCGAGGAAATGGGGATTCATGACAGGATTGGGATATCGTTTATCGGGATACAGGAGGGACTTGTAATACCAGCAGAGAAAAACTCATTGCATAGAGGATACTTCGTATTATTCAATCACTGTAGACTAGTCGACTGGAAGAAAGACTGAGTCACTTCGGCCTTCTGTCGTGCTCCACAGTAAAATCACTTGAATGGAGAGCATTCGAAGTCTCTGGAAATCCTGCAAGCGTACCGATAAATCTGTGTAGGTAACGTACCTCTACGTTAAGTCGTTCAAGTACTCTGTAGTTTCAACAAGCATGACCGATACAAACACAAACCAACTATCATCGTCAAAATGTCACTCCTTTCCCTTGATTAGTCTCAAGGTAACCGAACTCGGATCAGGATGTATATCAAATCTCGAACCCAACCTGATCAGAGAATCGCTCCAAGGTCTCGATAGGTGGGCAAGCTGTATACGAGAAGATTCAACAACAGACATAGAGCTTCGTCAGAAAGAATTCACGGAGTGGATAACTGATCTGGCAGGAATCTATCAATCCCTCGGATGGGACGACTTCTCAGAGGAGGGTGTTCGGAGTAGAACTTTTGGTTTGTGTACGTGTGGGATCCATCCTACTATGAGCGAAAAGGATGTTAAAATTCGAATCAAATATGTTGTGCATGGGACGGAATCGGTTGCGTTCAAAAACGGCTTGGTGACTCACCTTTTTCGGCAACATGTGCTGGAGGCTCGAGAACGCCATGGTTAGGAGTTGTACATTTGATACAGACTACGCTGTGAAGTAATGGATGTGAGAGTACGAGAATGAAGTAAATGAGTAAACTGAATGTATTTTTCTGTTTTTTCTAAATCTGCTGCCTTGAGATTTCAAATGTAGCCTTTTTTATGTCTTTCTCTCACAACTCCGAGGAGACATTTTCGTAAATCATGCATTCACACTTCAAATTCACCTTTACACCCCAAATCATCCGTATCACTTTACCCCAAAACATTCTCCGCAAACGATAGAGATACAAACACTATTCCTCTCGGGAAGGCTCCTCATCATCATCATTCTCATCCATATCTTCATCCCCATCCTCGTCCTCCTGTTCACCTCCCAAACCTATTAAGATCTCAGCCAAGGGAGATTGGTCTTCAGAAACACCAACCCTGATTTCATGAAGCTCTTGAAGGAGGCCGAGTTTCTGAAGTTTTGAGAAATACTCTTCTTGCCTGTTGGGTGCATCTTCTGATACGGTTGCATCATAGAATTCTTTGAGGTTGTCGTCTTTGAGGATCGTCTTACACCATTGAGTATGAAGCTCATTAGCTTGGGATGCCCAGTCGAGCATAAGAGTCTTTTCCTTGAAAGTGGTAATCGAGCCGACTTTCCATTGCTCGAGGGCGCCTTTGAGGCAGACCAGTCTATCTGTTGTAGGATCTTTACCTATCTCACCCCGAAAAACGTCTCCGCACAAAACTTCAGCCCTGAAACCGGTGTCCGCAACGACAGACATATTATGAATGTTACCATTTTCTGATAAGAACGAGGTAAACATTTGGAGATGGATTTTGGGAGCTGATTTATGAGTGTGGAGAGTATACATCTCGTTCGCGCCACTACACAACTTGTAAGTTTTCAATATTGATAATCCGTCACCTGCTTTGTACAGTCGACCCAACGTTCTACCTCCCAATCACCATGTGTTGTTGTTAATTGTAAATTTGACATCTTTTCAGTATGCTTGGGAAATCTTCAAACTTGAAGTAGTTGTCAATGTAGAGAGGAGGATCTTGTTGGTGACTAAGCCCCAGAAGTCTTCCCAAGACAATTATTACATGAAACTCAGCAGATCAGAGATAAAAGGATTTATAAATCCATCCCGTGAGAAATATCGTCACAGAAGATAGGGAGAAACAAAGGTTGGAAAACTACTGAAGAATGTATTATCACTACAATCAAAAGAGCACTTTCTATGGGCACTTTCTATGGGCTGCAGAAGGACACGGCTGCCAAAGGGGGGTGCACAGGAATGCCACGACAGAATGCCACTGTAAATTTTTGGAAAGTGGAGGCAACAAAATGCAAAAACCAAATGATACTTGTTCTTCGATTTTCTTTTCTACATTAAGCACTGCTTCATCATAGTAATCAGCTACATGTTAACAGCTCTCACCCCAAGATGCTGCTCAACATATATTCAACTTTCGTCGTGTCACTTAATTAGACATGTTTCCTCATGGGGTTTGAGGTCAAACGACATTAACCCGGAGCTTGGTCCTTCTACGGCTTCGTCCTCGAAGATAATTGACGACGAAGTGCATTCGGAGAGTTTCGATGATTATGCGGCCGAACTTGAAAGAAGAAAGAGGAGGGTTGAGGCTAAGCGTCGTCAAAAGGTGAATAAATTTCTTTGCCGTAAACTGATCGATAGGGTGGTGGGTTCATTGATCACATGTTGGTAACCGTTCGTGGAGGTAGGTTATTTTTTATCCCCGTCCAAATCTTCTTTCTACGTGTAACTTCTCACTGATGATGTACTATGATCTCTAGGAAAGGGAGGCTCTGGATCTGCAGCATTTGAAGGGGCTCGCTCAGGTTCACTTGGACCACCATCTGGAGGAAACGGTGGTGTAGGCGGTTCAGTATACGTAAAAACCTCGACATCTTTATCATCTCTATCAACAGTATCAAAAAGAGCTATTGGTAGTCAAGGATCAAACGGGGCAGGATCATGGAAACACGGTAGAAGTGGAAACGACGTAACGATAACTGTTCCAGTGGGGACGTTGATAAAAGAAATAAAACGTGAAGGGGAAGAAGAGAGGATATACCGTGAAGAGAAAGATCTTTCCCTGGATAAAGAGGAGAGATTGAAAAGGAGGAGGGAACGTTGGTTCGTCAAACATCCATCAGGAGAAATAATGGAAAACGATTACAAGGTTGCAGAAGATGTTTTGAGAAAAGAAGGAAAGTTTCTGGCGGCAACTCCAGATTTCCAATCTGTTCCCCCAATGGTAATCGATCTTGATCGAATGATCTCCGAACCTATAATGATTGCTCAAGGTGGACAAGGTGGTCTGGGTAATCCACATTTTCAAAATATATCGACGGATTTCAAAGGTGCACCGAAATTAGCGTCAAGAGGGACTTTACCTGCTACGTTGACTTTTTCGTTCGAATTAAAACTTTTAGCGGATGTTGGTTTAGTCGGTTTACCCAATGTTGGAAAGAGTACTCTTCTCAGAGGTCTGACTGGTCGACGAGCAGAAGTTGCGGATTATAGCTTTACGACGTTGAACCCTCAAGTTGGAGTTGTAAGATGTTTCGATGATGGATCGTGGTCTGGCAGTCAAGGACAGGTCGTCGAAGAAACTTGGGTAGAAAGGGAGGATGACGCGTTAGCGAGATCAAGTGGGGATTATAAGCAATTACCTAGATCGACCAGGATTGCTGAGGGAACGACACAATCAACGATAAAACTACCTCGCGTAGAGAGAACTCGATTTACACTTGCAGATAATCCAGGACTTTTACCTAAAGCATCAGAGAACTATGGACTCGGTCATTCATTTTTGAGAAGTATCGAAAGGTCTCAAGTCTTGGTATACGTGCTCGATATCACACAACCGAATCCTGAAAAAGATTTGATAGCGCTACAAACGGAACTGGACAATTATCTGGAGGGATTGAGTGAAAAGGTTGGATTGGTTATCTTGAACAAGGGCGATGGGGTAGAGGAGGATATTGGTCGTGAGCGACTTCAAGCTGTTCAAGATGCTGTCGCGAACAATGTGGATGTGGTGATTATCAGCGGGAAATTCGGATTGGGGTTGGAGAAGGTTGTTAACATCCTCGCCAATAAGGTGGAGCTGGCACGACAGAAGTCTGGGGAGGAGAAGCATAAACCGTTCTATTTCAGATCGTGATGGTAACACGAATGCTATGGTAAAAGAGGCTTCGAACTTCTGTACCAACATCTGGGGTTGTTTCTACAAATCGGCAATGCAAAGCAAAACACACCTCTTTCGATTTATGTCCAGCTACTATCGGGCAATTGATTTGATTTTTTTCGGCCAATACATTGTGCACCGTTCCTTTCTATCTAGGTCTACTTTGATTGGACGCTGGGGATTCTTCTAGCCTTCTAAGAAGACCTCAGACTTGTCGTTCTTTGTTGTCGCTAACTCCTTATGTCTAAATCACTCTACTCTCATCCTTTCCTGCAGTCCTACAAAGTCTAATCATGTCTGCTTCAAAATCACAACAATTATTAATCAAGGAGGTTACCAAACTCAACTTCAATTTCGATTGGAAATACTGTTCCAGGGCAAATCTGGATGATGAGTTAGGGCAACCAGTCTCATCTGTAGATTTTTACGGCGTCAAATTTAGTGACATTATCAAATGGAATGGTGTCGAGAATCATTCATTTGCAATTTCAACCAGTCACGGAATCGTTGCGGAATTTGGTGTTCAGCAAGATAAAGATCATCGTAGTCATTTGAAAACATCTATTACGATGGTCTGCGATGGTTCAATAGTTTCTTTGGCCGAAAAGGATATCTCAATGCGAGGTAAATCATTGGAAGACAGATTGGACAGAATACTAGATCATATTCAGTTGGGTACAGAAATCAGGTTGTGTCAAAACACTAGCCCTCTTTCGAGAGACCTGCTGGCCCTTGCGCCAAATACCCTGAAAGCCATTTGGGATAAATCTTCCGAAATTGCTACAGGTGTAGCGGATGTCAATAAGCGAGCGACATCATATGGTTCAACTATCGCCAGTTCGTCTCGAACTATCCCAAGTCAGGGTCTTTCGTTAAATCCTTCCACAAAACGACCAGCCGACTCAGTCGCCCAGGAATCAGAATGGAGTTTCCTTTTGAAAACAGATTTGAAACGTAAACTCAACGGTCATCTGGGTGAAAGTTTTGAAGGTGTAGATGAGGTTATTCGACAAAAATACCATTCCAAGTATACTTCAATTGCTGTGTCTATAGAGCAAGAAATCGTTCATGTCTTTAGTCTAAATCCCAAAAATCGACAGATCACCGTTCAGACAATTGTCTATGACGACAATGAAAACTTTCTCTTTTCGATTCATACAACTTCGCTCGACAAGCAGAAAACTCTCCAGGAACAAATCACTTCTACGTGCTCTTTCGATTTAGGCTTTGATTCAGTGTCCACATGCGGCAGAAATGCTATTGTGCACAAGACGAACTTGTATCACCTTCTTGTTGGAAAAAAGACTGTACAGGAGGATAAAGATATGATTGGAGAAGGTATGGCGAAACTGTACCCGAATAATTTATATGAGTCGTTGTAAGAAGTTGAGCGAGGTCACCCAAATGAAGACTTGGTAGAGAGAGGTCATGATGTTGGAGCGGGTGTTATGGTTGAAAGAAAGAAACAATGTGTGTCGGATCAGTATGGTGATGCCTGCGTAAATCAGCTTATTGATTTAGTCATGTATATACAGTACAGGAAGTTATACACGACCTTTTCACAATCAATCTTAGACAAACTACATTTCTTCTCCAGGACGTCTACAAACCACTTTACAGATTCATCGGTCCAGTTTTCTTTTTCCTCTACACTACATATATTTTTCGAATGTCCCTCAGCTCAGCTCTACCTTTACTTTTTGGAAAGTAATCTGAGCAGAAGTCCGCCTTCGATGACGGAAAACTCGTGCACAAAAGAACGGTGATGTCAATTTGCAACCCAGCTCATTCAAATATCATTTCTTTCCTTCGGGAGCAGATTGCGCTTTCAAAAAACAATGCCACAATTCTCATTTAGTGCGTGGCCTTCTGCAAACTAGCATGAGATTTTGTGACATTTTGGGATATTAGAAGTAGCTAGTAGTCAGTTATCGAAATTATCACGAGCAAAGGGTTACATTGTATAAACTAAACTGGAGTGAGCTACTATTGTGCTCCAAGTAGTGATACACACAGGTTAAGACTTTCATCGCCACAAATATACATACATTTACTCTCATTTCTTTCCCGACAATATCTCCCCAATATCGAATATGAGATTTTCATATGCCACTTCTACCAGATTATTGACTATAACCAGTTTTCGCGTTGAGAACATCTTCTACGTGTTTAACCTCTCTCTTATCAATGGCTGACTCTGACTCGGCCCAACCCAAAACCCTCAAATTGACTTTGGCGACGTCCCCGGAGTAGCGACTTCTGGGTTATTCACATCCTCATCATTATTTGAAAAAAGAGTATTCTTTGAAAAGATAAGAATCTTACTCTCCCTTTCATATTGATGGAGGAAAATGCCTGTCTTTAACAATTTAGACAAACCTTCTGATATTTTTTCCAGTTTGCCGTCCATCCACCATGTTGTTTGTGACTTTGCATCATTTACGGCGGTGAAGGAGTGTCTTTTCCAAAAATCAGTTTGACTGATGGTTGATATGGTTTCGTTGATATTTCTAACCATTGTTCGACTTGAATACTCCATCCAGAGTTGATTAGATGTGGATGAAAAACGGAAAAAGAATCAGGAGGGAGGATATCTCCTCAACGATATGTGACTAGAAAATGATCATGGTGTGAAAGGATGGTCTAAATTTGAATGTCAGAATGCTGTTGCCCGAAGAAGGCACCTCTGTGTTTTGTGTGTTGTGGAATACAGGACTACATCGGGGGGGGGGGGGGGGGGGGGGGGGGGGGGGGGGGGGGGGGGGGGGGGGGGGGGGGGGGGGGGGGGGGGGGGGGGGGGGGGGGGGGGGGGGGGGGTGTCTCTGGAATGGATCATTGGGGCTCTTGCATTTTGAATCATTATATGGCTGAACTCGGGGCAGAAGAAAAGGTAACCACACACGGTACGTTTACTTTGAATTCCCATCCCATTAGGGTAAGAGGAAGTTGTACTTTGCATTTTCATATGTGATTTACCTCCAAGTGGCTAAATTCTCAAGTTATAAAAGCGAAAGTTTGGAGTTGTATTGTGTCTGTTCAATACAGTATCGTTACAAACTTGATGCATAGAGGTGTTCAACCATTCATCATCATTCATTCACAATTAACATAAACTAGCACTATTCTCTCTCCTTATACCATCCTAACATTCTTTGGACCTTGCCTCCCACTCATCAAAAGTGATAGGGACTGCGGAGGACCCCAACAATTCTTTCTGCTTCTCATCATACTTCATCCTTGCGAGTTGACTCGCCATATCGTCGAAACCAGACTCGAGAAGGTCAGAAATCTGGTCGAGATTTTGAAAGAACTTCTCTTGCGGATCCTTCCATCTGCACTCCCATACATGAAATCGACCAAGGCTCTGAGCAGCCCGGTCCCAACCCAGCCTAAAACTACCAATAGACGACTCGTAATTTGGAGGCATACAAGCTTCATATCTATTGAGAGGCGGAATTTCCGGAAGCTTCACATAGGATTTGGTGGAGAGATAGGATTTGACTACCTTGATGAAATTTGTCTTTGCCTCTGTAGCTATGGTGAGATATTCTTGAAGCCGAAGAATTTGGTTTTTGGTGGGGCAAACTTCACCAGATTCCGAGATTTCTCCAATAGAACGAGCTAAGAGGTCGAATTCGTCTTCTGTCTTCCACAAAAGCTCTTTGTATGTGTCTTTGTTAAACTGCAATTGATCACTGGTTTCGGACATTCTGTGACTGATTATGCTGATTAGGGAGAGTGTTGATGTATGAAAATGTAGAAGAGAGAAATTGAAATTTCTGGAAGTCCAGCTATTCAATGAAGAAGCTGGTCATAAATGTACGTGAAAGGAGGGAACAAAAGACTTCTTTCCTTTGGCAAAGTGCGTCATGGAATATGCGTCATGGAAAATGCTAGAATGTCGATCTGACTCTGTTATTCTCACTTTCCTTTTCTGCAGCATAGATTAACACTTGACGACACCCTCTTATTCCCAAACAAAAACCAAACAAAGGATATTGTCCTACGGAATAAGTGCATGAATCTAATTGTTGCCTGATGATTTCCCATGAAATAGAGTGGATATCATGCACACCTCTACGTTGATCCCCATATCTGAGCGAATAGAGACTACTCTACCTTTTCATGCACATACCATGGTCCATACCTTCAACATTCATTCCACCCAAAATTGAAGTGTCTGAGTAATGTCCTTGGCACGTTCAATGTAAACCTTTTGGTGGTTTTTCGAGTATTTTTCTCGCTTTGCGCTGGGATTTTCAATGTCCATGAGATCAAAATGACCGACCCAACATGTGATGCATCTCAAACTTGACATGGACAGTGACTTCGCAGAATTGAAAATACAGATATTCTTTATATTCTTAAATTGTAAGTTTCAGAGTGCAACAATCATCATCGCCAACGATGAGATCTCATAGCGAAGAAAATAAATTCATATACAATCGTATCAAAGCAGAAACCACAAATAGCATAAAACAGGACAGAAATTCATTAATCACAACTGAAAGCTCCAAAGCTAAACCCGCCTCTGGGTGGCTCCAGTTCCCACTCCGGGATCGCTGTTGAAATGGCTAATCTACAGAATGGTCTCATTCGTTTTATTGTCTCTTCACCGGTTGACTCGAAACTATCAGAAACGTCGGATAGGGCTGATCGAAAACTTTCCATAGCAGTATCGTACTCTTCTTGCATTTTTTCGGTCTCCTCAACAGAACCTCCTTTCACTAAATTTTGATCGGCTTCTAAAAGTATATTGAAACTTTTTGTGGTCTGACGTCCGACGTCGACTCTGCTTTTTTTCTCTACTGGGATTTGCCAATCTTCACCATGACGAAAAGATTTAAGATAGGTCCTGATTCGAGAACAGAATTCGTCGATAAAAGTGGCGGTTTTGAAAAGTTGCAAGACCTCTGATGATTCGTCGGCAGGCGTTGATCGATCTCTTTTGCTGAAGTCTTGGATTTGGCGATCCTACGAGAGTGGTCAGTTTTCTGAGTTGTGAAAGTCCGGAAATGTTATGTACCAAAGTGGAGTCGGTGGCGAGAAAACGTATTTGATCGAACGTATTCCATCCGAGCTGGGTGAGTCGAATGCCACAATTGAAGTATTGTTCGAGAACATCTTTCTTGACGGGATTGTAAGACATTGTTCTATTGATACAAGGGCTAATGTATTCTCTGTAACTTTAGAAGAGTGATTGCCAAAAACACAAAGTGTTCTCGAACGACAGGAGGGTTTTCATTTGAATGTCGTTTGGAAAGAAGGCAGTTTGCATCATCGGTGGAGCTGTCTTGAAAGGATGGAGTACCTTTGAGGAATGGGTATGTCCAACAGCTTATATGAACAATGATGTCAGTGCAAACGATTACGGAATTTTCATTCAAAAGAACTATGTATTTAGAAGAAAAAAGCAAAAGACGAAGGATAACATATTGACTATCGGACTTTAGTATTGATCAGAACGGGAGAAACTGGACAACCAAAATCACCAACCGAAGAGTTTGCGCTGCTTCTCTTCGACCCATGGTCTGATTTCTGATGAAATAGCAAACTGATCTACAGTACGGGTTTTCTCCCAGTATTTCTTCCCTTCTTTGATCTCATCCAAGAACTCTGGATGCAGACTACAGAAGTGTCTTTGAACGACCCCAAGAGCTTCTTTCAATGAGCTGACTACCCCATCATAATCAGGGCGCGAAGGATCGGTATCAGCGACCAAAAGGTCGTTGAATTTCTTGGTGGTCGTGTCTCCTGCCGATACGAGCTCAAAAGTGGTATAACCGACTTGTAAAATAGAGTATTCTCCATTTTCAGTTGGCCCACCGGATGCGCTTTGGACCCTCGAACAGAATTTGTTGATGAACGTGATTGTTCGAAGCAGGCTTAGGACTTTTGGATCATACTCTGGGTCTACTGTTCGGTCTCGTTTGGTGAAGTCGTCGACCATTTGTGACTAAGCATGTTAATTTGAAAGACAGTATGATTTTATGCTATGACAAAATGCTTACCAAAGAAGAATCGCAGAGAGCATCGAAAGTCTCCTTCCCAATCTTCGTGAGCTTACAACCGTTTCCGTGTACGAAATAACACTCTTCGACTTGATCTTGAACTGGGTTGTTTGGCATATTGGAATGCAAAACTATGATTCTTTATGGGGTTGATGAATTACCCGTGGAAGTGGAAGTGGAAGTGGAAGTGGAAGTGGAAGTGGAAGTGGAAGTTGAAGTGGAAGACTAATTTTTAAAAAGAAACCCTTTAAATAGAAATGGAGCTGCTCTACAATCAATGGAAAGGAAATGAAAGGTCTTCAAAAATAATATGAATGGAGAGAAACTGAAAGGTTGTTTAGAATGACCCACCTATGTAGTTCATCATACAAGATCCATTGATTCATACTGCGTGATACTGTAGACCATGACAAAGGAAATACGAATTCGACTGCGTTAAGCAGATAGATGTATTGATAGATTGACGGTACAGTATGACGTGGAGTAGCATATATCCTCCTTTGAGGTAGGTATCAGTGGAAAAAATTGCAGTACGTTCTAGTCCAAAGAAACACCACGTTGATGTCAGAGAACCGACGCTGACCCTTATATGGGGAATAAAGTCGACAGAGCGACTTGATCATTCAGCCTTGCTGTTAAGACGTTATGTATCAATACCCATGATAGCTGGTGTTGATGACAGCGTAGGATGGACAAAGAGACCTCTTTCGAGATTAACCCATGAACAAAATCGTTAAATTCATACAATCATTCGTACACCACCTCCCCATCTAAGGATTTCTAACAATACTACCCCTCCGACTCCCCCCATCCAAAGTCCCAATACTCCTACTCCTACTCAAACTCCGTTCCCGACCAGAACCAGCAACAGGCCCAGGAGGTGAAGTAGCCAACAACAAAAAACTAGCTTGGGAGTTATACAACGAACCCGAAATTGGGAGACCGTTTGAATTTTGTCGAGGTAGTTTCATGCGGATTGGGGTTTGGTTGGTGGTGCTGGAACTGGTTGAGGGGGTTGGGAGGAGGAGCGGGGTGTTTTCATCTATGTTACTGATTATTCTGGTTATTGGGTGTGTTGAAGGTAGGTTTAGATTTAGGGTTGGGGTGGGGTTGGTTTCTTCTGTTTGGGATCTGGAGAACGTTGAGGTTAAGAGATGCACTCCGAGGAAGGTTGTTGCGATCTGTAGGACTTTAGTGGGGGTTTTTTAAGTGGATGAGAGATGACTTACACCAAAGATGAAATTAATCAATCTGGTAAATGCGAGATCTCGGAATTCTTGATATAGAACAGCAGATCCAATAATAGCTGAGAGATGTGTTAGTGATATATTGATTTACCTCATCCGTCATCACCTACCCGCCAAAGAGAAGAACACAAATTGCGTAGGTATAACCTCCTAAATGTACATTAGCTAAACACTCACTTTTATCATAGCTAGTACCCACTTTACTCTCAAACCTCATCAAAGCTTTATTCAAATATTTAATCTGACAAACGCTAGTTCCAACCAAAACACCAACAAGGACCCAAGTGATAGGATATTTGAAAGCCAACAAAAACATTTCTGATAACAAACTACTGAATGCCTTGGTGGATAGGACTGTGTATCCACCGAAGAGAGCACAGATCCCAACGTCGATACCTATGTATCTGTTCCCGTAGGATGGTGATCTTGAGGCTATCATTAGGATGATTAGGAGAAGGAGATTTACGGCGGTGTAGATGATGAATATTGGTTGGGATATTGCTGTGAGGAGTTGGTTTGGATCCAACTTTTTGGTTATCAGTATTGATTAAACTATTTGAGTATAAGACTTACTCTCGGATTGGTATCGTTTGAAGCCCACACCACGGTAACTGCACCAATAATAGCTAAACCAACACCGATCAAATCTCTCAATCGAAACCTTTCGCCAAGAAGTAAAGGTGCCAAAGCACAATTAGCGATCAGCGCCTGGTTTCCATAACAATCAGTAAAGAGTTCCGAAACAACACTTGGGATACACCTACAACAGTACCCAAAGGAGCTATAACACTAGCAGGTGCGAATCCATAACTCAAAAAATTACCTCCTTCACCAATCGACATGAGTGCTAGACCCAACCACCAAAGTTTAGATTTCAAATAAGCACCTTCCTCCACTTCGTCTGGATATTTGTCCTCTTCTTCATCGTCGTCGACGTTGACGTTATTTGTCGACTCGAAGGTTTCTCGTGAAGGTAGATTGGGAGTTAGGATTTTGATATTGGTCTGAGGTGATTTGATCTTTGGGGTGGAGGGGATGACTAGGATTGGGATTTGGGTTGGGGGAGGTGATTCGAGATTGGTTTGGATTTGGGATTGGGAAGGTGAAGTGTTGTTGGACGATGATGGGGACGGTATACGCAGTTCATCGTGTTGTCTTCTATGGGCTAATTTCTGTATCGTCCTGTGAATGGTGTTAGAACTACAACAAGAGAGATTTGAGGCCAACATACAACGCTAGACTTATCAGGATATTTCCTCCACAAGCTATAGCTACACCTATGAACGAAGAAGTTGGAACTTGGACTTGAACTTGGAGCATGGTACAAAAGAAGCTCGGTCTTAATCCATATCCTGTGATTTCAGGCGTTGTATATGTGGAACTGGTCGTCCAGAGTTGATTTTTTCTCTCCAGTGATCGCTATATCTGTTTCTGACTGATTGGCAAGACTCCTAGTACGTTTATTGAAATAGATATAATATGTTAGTTATAGCTAATCATACAAAATGTGAGCCATTAAAATACTTGGGTTACAACCCAAAAACGGAGTTCCCCCAATCTCCACCTCCAAGAAACTGACTCGTTAGCAAGCAATCTTTTTTTTTCTGTTTGTTTTCTTATCATTCTACTACAGTATCATAGAAAAGATGGCAGAATCATCAACGAATCCATCTGAAATCATCGCTAAAGATGCTAGATTAGCCTATGAGGAATCACAACTCTTAGACCCATCTGAGAGGAATTTGGCTTTGGGATTTATCAGGGATGTGTTGAATGAATCCAAGGATGCGATTCTGGAGGCTAACAAGAAAGATATGGAGGTGAGTCGTAGCGGAATCCCAACATTGAATGGTTACGATGAGCACTGAAAGCTGACGTTTACAGACCGCCAAACCCCTCGTTGACGCTGGTAAACTCTCATCCTCCTTGTACTCCCGTCTAGACCTATCTCGACCAGGTAAATTCGAAGCCATGTTAAAAGGGATCGAAGATGTTGCAGGTTTACCCACTCCAACTGGGATCGTTACTTTTGCGAAGGAATTGAATCAAGGTTTGGATCTTTATAGGGTTACATGTCCTATTGGTGTTTTACTGGTTATCTTTGAAGCTAGACCTGAGGTCGTCGTTAATATCGCTGCGTTGGCTATCAAATCGGGTAAGTGGGATGGAACTATTGTATTCAATTTAGCTCGTACTAACACCAAACCCCAGGCAACGCAGCAATCCTCAAAGGAGGCAAAGAATCTCTCCAAACCGCCAACCTCCTCTCCAAACTAATCTCCCAAGCCCTAAGCAAAACCCTCATCCCCTCGAATTTCATTCAAACAGTCTCAACACGATCTGAAATCTCGTCTCTACTGTCTCAAGATCGATATATCGATCTGGTGATGCCAAGAGGTGGGAACGAGTTGGTTAACAGTATCAAGAATAATACTAGGATCCCGGTTATGGGTCATGCTGATGGGATTTGTTCGGTTTATTTGGATGAGGGGGCTGATGAGGTTAAAGCTGTGAGAGTTAGTGTGGAATCTAAGGTGGGTGGGGGTTTTTCATGACGAAATTTTTTTGGTTTGATTTCCCAACTCTCCCTCTCTTCCCATTGATCTTGATCTTTCTTCTCCATTTCGTTCTGCATATCTCCTCCGAACTCATCACTAACACCACCCCAGATAAATTACATGGCCGCGTGTAATTCCGCAGAAACCCTGCTAGTGCACGAATCGCATCTCACCACCCTCTGGCCAAAAGTAGCCAGTGCCCTAATGAACCAAAAAGTAACCCTCCTCTGCGATCCATCAACTCTAACTCCAATCTCATCCCTCCCACTCTCCCCAAAATTCGTCCAACCCTCCACAGAGGAAGATTACAAAACCGAATTCCTAGGACCTACCATGGCGATCAAATCCGTTAGCTCAGTCGACGAAGCGATAAAACACATCAACAGTCATGGATCCCATCACACCGATTCCATTATCACCGAGAACGAAAACAGTATAGTGAAATGGAATATGGGATTGGACAGTGCTAATTGTTTCGTTAACGCTTCCACTAGGTTTAGTGATGGAACACGATATGGGTTAGGGACTGAGGTTGGGATTTCGACGGGGAAAACTCATGCGAGGGGACCTGTTGGGTTGGAGGGTTTGATGATTTATAAATATTTGATGAGGAGTCGGGAGGGGAGGGGGAGTGTTATTCTGGATCATGAGGGGGATGGGGGGGTTGGGTATACTCATAGAGATATTGATAGGGTTTTGCCATAGTGGGAGGGGGGTGTTTGGTACTTATGAATTCCTGGCTTTTGGTCACGAGATAATGTTGATTGGGTTCTGATGAGAATTAATAAATCAACACGTCTGTCTCCACATCTAGTTACTAATCCAATGAACTCTCTTATATGTACAAGCTTATCCTGATCCCCCTTGCTGGACCCCGCCTACGCCTTCAATCTCTCCTCGTAAGCCTTCCAACCTTCAACCCTATACCTCTCAGCCTCATCCCTAACAGCCTGTTCCCCCTCAATCCCATAAATCCCCCGTCCAACAATGATAACATCACATCCACTCCCTTTAACAACCTCCTGGGGTGTCCGATACTGTTGACCAAGTGTATCGGATTTACTAACCAACCCAACACCAGGTGTCATAACTATCCAATCCTGACCACAATCCGTGTCAACTCTAGACATGGCGATGAAACCAACGACGAATTCTTGTCCGGCTTGTTGGGCCATTTGGAAAGCTTTGGCGGTGTAGGCTCCGGTGGCTAGGTTGCCTTTTGATGACATTTCCGCTAGGAGGATTAGGGCTCTGCCTAGGGGTTTACCTATTTTGGATAAGCCCGCGATGATACCTTCTCCGGGGAGGGGGTGGGCGTTGGTTAGATGGGACCAGGACGCGATTTTGTGCACGCCTGAAGAGTATTGGAGGGAGACTGTGTTTCCTGGGGTAGGGTTAGATGGGATGTTTTATTGAAGGGAGATGGGAATCAAATAGCCCTTCGCTCGACTACTCACCGATATCAGCAAATTTCCTATCTTCGAAAATGATGAAATCCAATTCATCAGATAACCTAACCAACTCCTCCGTGAGTGCAGGTGTATAATCTTCAATGATATCGATATGGGTCTGTGTTTGCATCAGTTCCAATCTGACTCATCTTCAGACCAATAACCCACTTTAACCATACAAACGCTCTTCCCAACTCTTCTGACTATCTCCAAGACCTCTGCTGATTTGGTGACGTCTACACTGACACATAGATTGGATCGTTTCGATTCCATGAGTTTGAGAAGACGTTTGGCGGTGGGGTTGACGTGCAGGTTCGCCCTTTCGCCGTAGGTTTTGAGGGTTGTTGGATGGGGTGACATGGTGGGACGCGATGGAGTAGAGGATATTTCAAGATAGATGTTCCTTCTGAGAATAGATATGACACTTGTTCCCCTTATTACTTCTTTTGTAGCAGTGCGATCTGGATTAAAATTTAAAGCTGTGTGTCAAACCTCAAAGGAGTCTTGTCACCCATTCAAAGGACCCAAAGGACCCAAAGGATCCAATGAAACGCCCGAAAAACTTTATTTTAATTAGTACCCCTGTTTAAGTTATCTCCGGTAACCCGACACCCGACAGCGTGGTGGTGGTGGTGGTGAGAAGGTATTTGACGGTGTGAAACATCGTGTTGATAGCGACAACCATCCTTACAGTAACGACAAACAACATTCACAATGACTTCCAATCAATTCTTACCTTCTTCACTACATCTCATACCTCTACCACGTCCTCTATTCCTCTATCCATTCTTATCTGTCAAACTACAACTCCCTATCTCCCACCTCGACACCATCTTATCATCAATCAACGACGACAGGATCATCGGTGCTGTCCCCGTCATAGAAATAGATAGAAGAGTAGGAAGATGGGCATGTGGTATGTCCACTGATCACTCTCAGTACTAATCAAGAATCTAGCCGCTCGAATCAAGAGAATAGAGAAGATCGATGATGAAGCGATACTCACTTTTGAGGGATTGGTGAGACCACCCCAAGACCATATCTAACACACTTCAAAGGCTAGAATCCGTCTCCCAAGATCCCTCCCACCAATCCTTCAAATCCTACCCCAAACCCCCCTCGCAAAAACGACATATTCCCTCCCACTCCCCTCTCCAAACCCAACCAGAGATTTGATTCCCCTAGCGAAACAATTGTTACCTTCTCAGCTCCATTCACGGATGTCAGGTATCCCAACGGGATTACTTTGCGATTTGTTGGTTTCGGTACTTGATGTCGATTGGGAGGTTAGGATTGAGTTATTGGGAATGTGGGATTTGGAGGAAAGGGTGGAGAGGGTTCAGAAGATTTTATTGGATATCCTATCTAGAAAAGATGGATCGGCAACCACTCAACCATCGAAAACACTAATCCCTCGTCCTAAACCCCCACCCAAAACCCAAATCCAACCACATCAACCTATTCCCGAAGATCTGCAAAATATCAGCCAAAAATTCATGAAAAGGAATACAGAACTCACACCAACAGTCCGACAAACCATCAAAAGGGAATTCAACAGACTGATGAAAATCCCCCAACAATCTGCTGAATACGGAGTAACAAGAACTTATATCGAATGGTTACTCGCGTTACCTTGGTTGAAGGTTAGTGAAACCCCTGAGAACGTTGATTTGGTTTCTGCGAGGATGATGCTGGATGATGATCATGAAGGTTTGGAGGAGGTTAAGAGGAGAGTTGTGGAGTATCTGGCTGTTCATCGGTATGTCCGTCTTTTCTTTTTGATTTGGAGTTGGGGCTGATCGTTTTGGGATAGGTTGAAAAAGAAATTATTTTTGGAGAATCAGAAAGAAATCGTTGATCCCACCAATGGTGCTGTTCATCAAAATGAGAATATTCTGGATCTCGTATCTACAGAAACAAGGAATGAGGAAACAGATACCTCAGAAGACGCTCCCTCCACAAACGTTTTTCGTGATAAAGGACCAATCCTACTCTGTGAGTCTTAACTGGCTACGAATCTAACAGTTGTGATAGTGGTAGGACCACCCGGTGTCGGTAAAACGTATGTCCATCTCATGGAACCGTCAACTAATAAAACCTCCAGCTCTATCGCTCGTTCGTTAGCTTCAGCGCTTGGTCGTCGATTCCATAGAATCTCGTTGGGTGGGGTGAGAGACGAAGCTGAGATCAGGGGACATCGGCGAACGTAAGTCTCTGTTGTCTGTTAAGAGCTTGTTGACATCAACTAATGTTGTTAGGTATGTTGGGGCATTGCCTGGATTGATAATGCAGGGTTTGCGTAAAGTGCAAACTTCAAATCCTTTGATTTTACGTAGGTTCCCTTTCAGTCTGTGAATGGCTTTTTGTCAGCTGATGGTTTTGGGTTAGTTGATGAAATTGATAAAAGTAGGTCTAAGACAGATATGCGTTCTTCAAAGAAACTGATATCTGTTAATCACTGTAGTTGGGAATTCTAATTACCATGGGGATCCTGCTGCTGCGCTTCTGGAAACACTAGATCCAGCTCAAAATTGGTCATTCCACGATCAGTAAGTAACTGTCTGCACCTCAGTATCGTCAATTCATCATTTCTCACTACGGTTCTACACCTAACAACCCCCAGTTACCTAGGTGACGTCCCCCTAGATCTCTCCCAAGTTCTATTCATAGCCACCGCCAACACCCTCGACACCATCTCACCGCCTTTACTTGACAGATGCGAAATCATAGAATGCGGTGGATATCTAACAAACGAGAAGATCAGGATCTCCAAGAAATTCTTGATACCCAAACAAATCTCTGAGAACGGGTTGAAAGGTTTGGAATTGGATCTCGATGATGGGGTCATTGGTAGGATTATCGAGGGTTATACTAGGGAGGTAAGTCATAATTAGGTTTCAGGTTGGGATATGATACTGATTACAGTTGTGTAGGCCGGCGTTAGGTCTCTTGAAAGAGAAATCGCAAAGATATGTAGGAAGAAAGCTGTAGATTATTCTTCAGAATCTCAACAGTACAATTCGAAAATCGATTTAGTAGAGCTGGAGAAAATCTTAGGAAAACCGAAATACGATTTAGAGGTTCGTGAAGAAATGCATCGTCCTGGTGTAGTCACGTTAGTTGCTTCCTTCGCGCCCTTTGCGGATAACCAACTAATGCTTCTCGTTAGTGGTCTAGCATATCGGGGTTCTGGTCAAGGCGGGATCTTGCTTCTTGAATCGTGTCTTTTACCTGGGGAGGGCAAGTTGGTGTTAACCGGGAGTTTGGGGGATGTGATTAAGGAAAGTGCTGAACTTGGGTTAAGCTGGGTAGGTGTTTATTTCATCCACTTTTCATATTGGAGAGTTTAAACTTTGGGGTTTAGGTTAAATCGAAAGCTTTCGAATTGGGGATAACCACTCGACCGGAAGAAGATCCGATTAAAGGGATGAATGTTCATGTAAGCTCAACCTTTTTCTGCAGACAGAAACTGAATCGTCGTTTCTAGCTCCATTTCCCATCCGGCGCAGTCAAGAAGGACGGTCCAAGTGCCGGAGTAGCTATTGTCCTTACCTTCCTGGGTTTACTTTTGGGAAGGAGTATACCTTCAACAACCGCTTTCACCGGTGAGATGACTTTACGCGGGGCTATGTGAGTGAAATAAAATAATTGATTCGGTTGGAGACTGATGAAGGGAATAGTACACCTGTTGGAGGGATTAAAGAGAAATTGTTAGGTGCCCATAGAGCTGGTATCACAAGGTACGTATGCATATACAACAAAGCAGAGCGGTGTATTGACGTAGCTTGACAGAGTATTTCTGCCAACTAGGAATGCTAAGGATGTAGGAGATGGGATTGGGGGATTGGAGATTGTCTATGTGGGGAGGATTGAGGAGTTGGTTAGGGAGGTTTGGGGAGTTGTTTTGAGGGATGAGAGGGAGGCTAGGATGTAGGGGGGGTTGTTGTATTTTGTATTTTGTATGGTTGCTGTTCTTAATTACGAACGATTTACAGGCACATTTTACTACGTCATAAGCTATTCCTGGAATCAGTCGTCATGGGCGCAGGTGTTTCCGAAGAAGAGTAAGTTATATAACATATGTAATATCATTCTTAGAATACTATACCTACACCACCGCCATGTCTGACAAGCACGATCATACAGTCCCAAAAGAACACCATGTACCAAGAGTGAGTAAACCTGCACGACCATATCCCTAACCCAACCTTAGACAGGAGGATGGCTCTCACAAGATAAAAGACATCATCACAAATTCCTCCAAAAAACCATCGCCGACGTCGAATCCCAAAAAAAGCCTCTATCACCAATAATCAAACATTTCAAAGAATCAATCGAAAACGATACCAGACTCTACATGCTCTTCAATCTGATGTTCGAAACCTTGCCCAACAAAGAAAACGTTAAATACGACACGACACCTAGTGGGGAACAAGAGACTGTTAGGGATTTCGATCATTTATGTGAATTGTTGGATTATGTTATTGGGACTGCACCTGGTTGGACTGATTCTGGTCATTCGGTCGGGATCGTTGGGGTACCTGTGCAGGCTCTGCTGGATTGGCCGATGGGCACTGAAGGTGGTTTCACTGTTTTTCAGGATCCAAAGGTTAACGAGTTGGTAGGTTTGTTTCTATCCTTGAAGTTGTATTTATACTGAAGTTGGATGATTAGATGAAAACTGTATTGGATACTTGGGGGAAATACCTTACTTCACCAGAATCAGCTTCTGTGCTCAACACAAGTAAAACAGGTTGGTTCGGTGAAACAGGTCTCAAATCCCTTGAACAAGTTTTGAACCTCTACGGAGTCACCGACTACACTTTCGAACAAGCTTTCCAATGTGATCCCAAAAAACCTCATTACGGTTATACCTCATGGGACAATTTCTTCACCAGATTATTCAACGATGGTATCAGACCTATCGCTGAACCTGATAACCATCTAGTCATCGCTAACGCCTGTGAATCAAAGTTATACAAAATTGGAAGAAACGTTTCGGCAAGAGAGAAATTTTGGATCAAAGGTCAACCTTATTCCGTCCTTGATATGTTAGCTTTCGATAAAGATTACGCGGAAGGTTTCATCGGTGGGACGATCTATCAAGCTTTCCTCTCAGCTCTCTCCTACCATCGATGGCACAGTCCAATCGACGGAACAATCAAGAAAGCCTACATAATCCCTGGAACCTATTATTCCGAACCACTGTTCACGACGTTCAATCAACTCGATAAATCTTCACCTGATTCCAACGATCGAGAAGGTGGATTAGCGGATCCCAATGGACAGACTACGGGACAAGAATATATTTCGGCTGTGGCTACCCGATGTGTTATTTTCGTTGAGAGTCCGGATGAGAGGATTGGGGTGGTTGGGTTCATTGGGATTGGGATGATTGAAGTTTCGACTTGTGAGATTACTGTTAAAGTTGGGCAGAAGGTTAAGAAGGGTGATCAATTGGGGTGAGTTCTCATGCTTTGGAGATGACCCTCGTGCTGATGACGACGCTTAGGATGTTCCATTTCGGCGGTTCAAGTCATTGTGTCCTTTTTGGCAAGAACGTTAAAGTCTCTCAATTCCCCGAGGAATCTGGACACAACGTTCCAGTTAGAAGTAAACTTTGCGTGGTTGAATAGGGGTGTGTGGATATCTCGTTGTTCTACCATATCTCGTTGTTCTACCTGACAACATGTTATTTCCTTTGTATTTTATGACCTCATGATCTCCTTTTACCACTGATATTGAGAAGGCATAAGACTTACTTCATAAAATGAAAGCTACATCTTTTCAAGTCTTTGAATTCTACTTCCAACTTTTCATAACGTTCAACAAGATGCCCCACGTATTACTTCAATCCGGCAGTAAAACCTACACAGAGGTCGAATTGTTCCTCCAAAGCTTTGTTGATGATAGTGACAAGCCGCTGGAACTATCCGCTTCTCGCGGCTTCAACACAGAATCACAGAAATTTGAGACGCCCACCGCCGTCACCCTTCCCAATCTTCGAGACGTCTTCTGGACAAGTAACAAGTCCGACTACCGCACCAATATCGAGATTCCAGTCCTTTCTCCCAACAAAGATTCTCCAGTCTACAAACCCTCTACAATGTATCTTCGTTTCTCTGTATTAGAGGATCCCCCATCAATCGATTTGAACCCGTTAGAACCTCTTGTAGTAACTTCAAGCAAGATGGCTCGACAATCACTCGCTCAAAGAACTCTTAAAAAACTATTTCCGCCCAACAGTAGATATTGTCCTGAAGGCAGTCAATTATGGAAGAAGTATCCGGGTAGTATAAAAGCTTTCTCAGATGTAAACGCTAAAACACTCCCTGATGAGAACTTGGCAGAAAATGGTCGGTATCTACATTGGGCTCTTATCTCGTACTTGGATTCACAGAGTAACGAAGGAACGAAATCTGTTTCTTTGATAGCGGAGTTTGTAATATTTGGTACTGAGGATTTAAACCTCTCCTGTGTTTAGTTTGCAGATACAAGGTTTGTGGGTATCACGTTATTTCATAGTTCTGTCTTTGAATACAATGTAAGATCATGTACACGTACGAGTACTGTAGATGTATACCTGGAACACTGTTGATTATCATTTATGAATCGTTCAAGGATTGTATAGCAAGTGCGCCAGGGTAAGGCAAGGAGTAAGACTAATTCATACAGATTGTTACTGGGGGCTAAAGCAATATCCGACATCAACGTCCGCCACTGCCACCAGGTGAGCATTTTTTTTTTTGTTGAATTAGCTCAGTCATTTGATCTCACCATCCTGAGAACATCAACACCTGTGGTTTTACAAACACAAATGGAAATTTTGTAAACCTCTTGAAGGTGTGAGTTCCCACTTGATGTGGCTAATTCTACAATCAGAGAAGTCAATTTCCCGACAAATTTTGGCGATTTCCTTTGTGTACTGACCTCAGAAACTCCTTTTATCAGTGATATGTAATGAGAAGGCACAAGTCGTCCTCACAAATGAAAGCTGCAAAACATCACGTCTTCTATTTCTACTTCCAACTTTCACCCACTTCTACGGATTCAGTAACCCACTGCAACACAAACTTGAACAAGATGCCACACGTATTACTTCAATCCGGTAGTAAAACCTACAAAGAGATCGAATCGTTCCTCCAAAGCTTTGTTGATAACGACGAGCCACTCGAGCTTTTACCTTCTCAAGGTCACAACGACAAGACAGGGAAGTATAATATAACAACTGCTTTCACTCTATCCAACTTTTCTCATGTTGAGTGGGCTAACAAGGGGTCTGCCTACAGCACAGACATTAGTATCTCAATCTTGGTTCCCAGCCAAAAGTATCCAAAAGACTCACCTGCCACTATGTATCTACACTTCTTATTACAAGAAGGTCCTCCATTCAACAATTTCAACCCGTTAGAATCCCTCAAAGTAACTTCAGACAAGACGGCTCGACAAACGTTGGTTCAAAAGATTCTTGAAAAACTGGTTCCTCCCCAAGATAGATACCGTCCTAAAGAGAGTCATTATGAGGAAATGTGTCCCGGTGGTGTACAAGAATTCTCGATCATTGGGTCTGAAGATCTCCCTGATGAGAACTTAGCTCCAGGTGGTAGCTATCTATATTGGCGTGATACTAGTCTTGGCATGCGTGCTCAGGTATGTAACCAGGAGACATATATGATAGGGAGATTTGTAATTTTTGGAACTGAGGAGCTCGACCAATACTATGATTAGTTGTCAGACACAATACTTAGTTTCTTATTATGAATTGAGGTTTCCGAACTATAGTATCTCGTCGAAATGTATATCATTTACAAAAACCTAATGCAAGAGCGTGAAGCAACTTCTCTGGGGTCCTGCAAGAAGAACATCAACCTCAGTCTGTCCCCCGACTGAGTGGTCAGCCTTCCAAAACACAGGACAGTATTTGCACACCGTCATACATTACTATTCCCTCCATTGACAGTTTGTTCACAAAGGGAAATCCACTCAACACGTTTATGATGATGCACTTGCTAATTTTCTTCACCCTTTGTGTACAGTATAAGATAAATTACCTCCTTTCACACCCAACGAGTCACAAGAAGACACTTCAAATCAATGATATAACTACAAGACGTGCTCTGTAAAGTCTTCTATTCTTACAACCACCCCTTTTCCAACTTATCCATTCAACTTGGTTATTACCACCCAGACACACAACTTTGATAATCAAACACCATGCCAAAAGACTACAACTCTGCGTATGCTGTACTTCACCCTAGTGAGCGCGCGTACAAGAAGATCGAATCCTTTCTTCAGAGCTTTGTCGACGATGATAACCCGCTAGAGCTAGTACCATCAACAGGGTGGAGTAAAGTTTCCCAAGCTTACGTCACACCTAGTATTTTCAATCTCCCTAATCTCAAACACGTATCATGGAATGATACTGGAGTCACCTTCCGCCAAACAATCGATATTCCCATTCTGTTCTCCAATCAAGATTATCCAGAACCTCAACCGGTACAGTTGTATCTATCCTTCTTCCTTTCAGAAGATATCAGTGAAGTCAGCTTAAATCCACTAAAGTCATTAAAGGTCCTCTCGGATAAGTCATCCCGCCAATACTTTAAAGATTGTGTTCTCAAGAAGCTTGTCCCTCAGGGGGATGCGTATCGTCCAAAAGAAACAGAGTTGGAGGAAAAATACCCAAACAAACTCCATCAAGTTTGGTATATGGATTCCAAATATATTGGTGATGAGAATCGGGGTAAAGATGCACTCTGGCTTCATTGGGATCATCATGAAAGCATTAGGTGCCAAGTAAGCAACAGTGAAGGGGATGGAACTCTGGGTATGCTGGTTGGATTCGAGTTCTTGGGAGGTGCAAATGTTCGATCAAAATACCGTACTTCATCTGAGGATTCAAGATAGGTATCGGCGATTGCTTTAGAGGAAGAAATAACGAAGTGGTGGAAAGATCACTGGATGGTGTCGTGAGAAATTTGTGTATACTGCTTGATAGCAATACTGTCAATATATATGTATGCTGGCTTGATGAATTGTTAGTTGAAAAGACGGACTGGTCAAAGTGAGCAAAACGTCTGACACAGACTAATGTCACATCGATATCATCCAAGCTAAAGCCATGGGAAACCACAATCCTCTCTGTATGCCATGTTTGGCCACAGCATATGCACCCAACATCCAATTACCTTTCTACATTGGCCAGTCGATAGAAGACAACATAAGTCTGGCATGGAAAACTTCATACCAATACCAAACCAGGTCTTCCTTTTGTTCATCCATACAAGTGAGTCCATACAGAATACCAAAGCTTCCATCAACGCAAAACAATGGTTACACCGTCAATTCAGTAATATGCTATATACGGATAATTCACTCAGAGGACAAAGTGTAGAGAGATAAGAAGCTTACTGTACATTTTTTGTGGCGCCACATGTTTGTAGTGAATCTGTTTTTCTATCATCCAATCTCCTTTCACTTTTGCAAGGAAAGAAGACGCTTGGCTTCAGATATAAGATCAAAGAGAATCCGATCATCTCTTCTACTCTTACATCCATCTTTGGTCTCATTGTTCATTTACATATCTTCAAATCCGAAATATCAAACCGAAGTAACAACCTCTCAAACAACGCCACTCAACCAGCCAGCCACCAACGATGTCAGTATACATGGTCATACAACCCGACAGTGAGGTTTACAACCAGATCAAATCAATGCTCGACAGCTTTGTCAACACAGAAGAGCCGCTAGTTCTTCTTCCTCATAAAGCTTACATAGGGGTATCAGATGTTCCAGTCATTCCAAGTGAATCCAACCGCTCTCAACTAAGCTATATCACATGGCGAAACGCAGGAATCAGCTATCATGAAACAATCAAATTCACCGTTCTGTTTCCTTTTGAGAGAGACGCTATCACCCAGCCTGGTGAAATGTTCGTAGATTTCACCTACGACGCGGAGTTACCGTCTGCACTCGACCCTACAGCACCGCTCGAGGTTACCACGACTAAAGACGATCGAGAGAAAATCGCAAAAGCAACGCTTAAGAGTCTGGTCCCTTGTCGTAAAGGGAAAGACTCAGTTGGTATCGAGGCAAGAAAGTTGTACCACAAACAACTTCCGTCATTTAGGGTTATAGACAAACGACGTCTCGAAGATAAAACTCTCTCCAAGGATAGTCGCTTTTTGGATTTTAATTATAGTCGGTTGCTCAATTGCAAGGCGACTACTGGTCAAGGTTCTGGAACCAGTAAGGTTGGCTTGCGCGCCATCTTTACCGTTCGAGGTACAGACGATGTCAAAGACTTGGTATGTACTGATTCTTCTGATTCGGGGTCTGAATCAGAAGCAACGGATTGAAATCATCAGTTCAGATATTGAAAGGAGGTACAGGATTTATGGAGGTTTGATAAGCAGGGAGTTAAGAAACAGTTCGTGAAATTTGGAAGACGGTGGTGTGAATTTTTGATTTAGTATTGGTGGATGGCTGTTTGGAAGAACTTGTATGTCAATAGGATGCCCTATCGATGTGACCGACATGAACATATTGAATCGAAAATGATACATGTCGTGTACAAATGTTGAAACAAGTCACCTCCCTTAGAGTTTACCCTCCTTCTTCATTCTCTCGACCTCACCCTGCCAATGATATTTAGGATCAAATCCAAGGACCTCTCTAGCTTTCTTGATACTGATCAAACCTTCTCTTTCATCGTTGGTTTCGGGAGTGTAAGGAATTCCAGGGAAGACTTTATCGACAAGGGATTGGGTGGAAACTTTGAATGTGTTATCCGCGTTGGCAATGTTGAAGGTGTGTGCACCGGTAAGATTGGATTCGATGGCGAGTCGGAAAGCTTGGGCACAATCTCTTGCGTCGATGTAGCAGAAACCACTGTGAGACGTTAGAAATCGATATCACCTAGTAGACTGAGGACTTACTTCCAAGCACGGAAGAAAGGATCATCCTGCCATTTCAAGAAATCCCCATATTGATCGGGGTGCATAACGTTACTCAATCTGATATTGATGATTTTCGCACTCGGATCCCAACGTGTATATTGTTCACTCATTTTTTCACCCAAAAGTTTCGATAGTGAATATGACGATTCTGGTCTTTCGACTTCTTCGGTGATTGGGAGTTTGGCGACTGGAGTTGGATGAAGTGGGATACCAAAGACTGTTTCACTTGATGCCAAGGCGACGTTTTTGATTCGGAGGACTCGTGAGGCTTCGAGAATGTTGTATGTTTGTCTGATGTTGGTATGGAAGATGACGTGGTTTGGCTGTTGGATGTTAGTTGTAATCTTTGATTTAATTCTAGACATACTGCTCGGCCTGGTGCTGGAATAGCTGCTAAATGAATAACAGCATCGATACCTCTATATCTATCATCACATTCTTGCAGAGAAGCAACGACTTGTCCATAATCGGTCAAATCGACTGAAGTGAATTTAGCAGCAACTCCAGCTTCAGATTCAGCGGGTGGTGCCAAGTCCACTACAGGGTGGTTTTCATCAGTAAAATGCTCTCATCATAATATCAAACTTACAATTATGAACCTCCCACCCATGTTCGACCATCTCCCTAACAACCCATCGACCAAGTTTCCCACTCCCACCCGTGACGACGACTCTCTTCTTCGTCTCAAGTGGTGGTAGAGCTGGATCTCTCAATCTTCTTTGTGATAACGCAGCTGAATCTGTGAATGAAGGGATAGCGGACATTGTGATGATGTTCTTTTGGAAGGGGGAAGAAAGTAATCTTGGATCACGATGCTCTCTTTTATACCTCCAATTGACCTCCACCTCCACTCGGTATAACTTGCTCTCCGGTGGCAGTCGGACCGGGGCAACATTGGACCCATGGCAACGATTCCAACGTTGTGGTGCATAAAGTTGGTCAAGAGCTTCTTTGTAAGTTTATCAGAAACTTGAGCTCGATACAGGTCAACTTGAGACGTCCAAAGCAAACGCAATCCTTTTACCGTGGATGACACCTTTCATTCACTGTATGTACTGAATCTCTTGACCAAGCCCGCCTCTATCACTAGTTGATCTCAAAGTGTGTGTGCCAAAACGAAACGCGTTTGCGACCGTAAGCACCTCCTCTACCACATCCTTCACAATAAGAGGCCTTGCTATGATGAAAGAAATCAAACATCAAGACTCTTTTCTGATGATCCCTAACTGCATCTTCGTCTTCCGAATCACTGCCTGCGTCGTCGTATGTGTTACTGTTTGGACCGAGTACATCGTCATCTTCATCTTCCTCGTCAGAAAGGGATAGCGATGGATCAACAATGACATAATTAGGATCGTCGAATTCTCGTTCAACGATTCGAACAAATCTTTGCTCGAGGTCTCGAACCTCAGCTTCGGTTGTTCCAGATAAGATGAAATTTCTTCGACGAGGCTTGTCACTGTACGCGACGCATTCCAATGTCTCGGATGCAATTTTGTAAATGTCTTCAGCGAGTTCATCGAGAAGAAACTCGATCCTCTGTTGACAAGTTTCGGATGTTGTGGAGGTAGTATGACCATCTTCTATATCGGAAGTCGTCCTGTCGACATGAATGAAATGTCGCCAATGAGATCGATACCTCCCCCACGGTACTAATGATCTGCTCATTGTTCCTCCAACTCCGAAAGTATGGTGACTGTTGAAAACATAGAAGCGAGACCAGAGCTGGTCTGAAACCAAAAGATTCATCATCGATTCTTGAAATCTCCCACACAGACCTTCTGGTATATCGTCAAAATTGAAACAAACCGGTTTCAACGGTCCGATGACGGACATCAAGTCGTGTAGCGAACAGATCTCAGGTATCGTAACCCAGTTTCCATCAGACCACATTTGATGGTTACTGGAAGCCCAAAAGTTCTCTTCCACTGTGTCACCGTGATCTTCGATACGACAGGGTTGAGGATGATTATCAGATAGGACCGTCACTATATCGTCAATGAAACCTTTGCCGAGGGCGACACCAGTAATCTTGGGAAAATAAAATTTACTCGACAATTTTACAGGACAATCGTTTTGGTCAAGTACGATTGGCTGTTTACTTTCCAGAAAGGATTCGAACATCTTTTCGGGAGGTTGTACAGCAGGGAGGAAATGTAGAGTGACGAACCGAACCGTATTCAAGTATGACAGTTTACGAGTTGTTTTTCCTACAGTCAAGATCTGTTTGTCACGCCAAAGCTTGTGGTCGTGGAGGGGAACGTCGACAAGAGTGGTACCGGGCAGCACGTTGTTTTGTGGATCAATGTCGAGGGATAGGTTTTCGAATAGAGGTCGAAGCTGTCGATCGTTATGAAGGTGGAGATGAGTGTAAAGTCTGGGGATGGTGATCTCATGAAGTTCCTGTGAACACCGCGCCAGAACAGCTAATTCAGCACCATGACGTTCAGCTTCAAATAGAGGAAGAACGAAGCGAAGGACCTGAGTACGGTCGATGTATTTGGGCGTCATGTTGATATCTGACATGGCGTTGGGTATAAGTGATGGCAAAGTGAATTGAAGTAGTAAAGGCAAGCCATTCGGAATCAATTGACTTGAAAGTTGATTGGATCACATTGCATCTGACACCCTCTGAAATACATTCTATTGACCCCTCAGCCAAATATGCCTAATACTAAATCCCAGCATCGATCTACATGACCTATTGTGGTTCCTTCATCAAGTCCGCTTGATAGGATGGGCCCAAAAATCTGTCCTCCGCCTTGTGAAACGTTTTCCACGATAGCCACCACCTTGACCACACGTCTCACAACAGGAGGCTTTGCTTTCATGGAAGAAATCAAACATCAAAACGCGTTTCTGATAATCCCTAACCGCATCTTCATCTTCCGGATCAGAACCTCCATCACCATACCAGTTGTCGTTGGGGTCGAAGTAGTCATCATCATCATCTTCAGTATCGCTTGAATGAGAGTCGGAACTATTTTTGGATGAAGGACGTTTACGGAGTGATAACGAAGGGTCGACAATTACTAATTGAGGATCGGAGAATCTTTGTTCGACGACGCGAATAAATTTTTGTTCCAAGTCACGAACTTCGCTTTCTGTGATTCCTGATACGATAATATCCCTTCGACGTGGTTTATCACCAATAGTCTCTAGGGTGTCAGACGAGATGGAGTAAACATCTTCAGCAAGTTGGTCTAGTGTCGAATCAATAGTTGGAGAATTAACCTCATAGTCCTCGTTTACAGTGGATATCGATTCCACGTCATCTAGATAGCTCGTGTTGATAGTTTGTCCTACATCTTCACCTGATCCCATACGGTTAATATGTATAAAGTGTCGCCAATGTTTCCGAGAGCGTGTCCATGGGGTCAACGACTGACTCTGTAAGCCTTGTGTTCCAAAGACATGGTGCGTGTTGATTTGGTAAACGTAGCCATCCCAAACTTTGTTGGAGAATAGAATATTGACTATCAATTCTTGCATCGGTCCGCAAAGCCCATCTGGTATATCGTTTATGTTCAGACATAATGGTGTGAGGTATTTCACGAGGTCTTTGAACTCTTCGAGTGGAGCATAAGATTCATAAGCATCCACAGGTATCGATCCCCAATCGTCCGCCCAAAAATCTTCGTGATGACGATTGCCATGATCCTCATCCATACAGGGTTGGGGATGATCTTTAGATGTAAAGGTTATTAGATCACTGATAAATCCTTTACCGAGTCCAATGCCTACACAATGGGGGAAGTAGGACCCCCACAATGTTAGTAATCGGTCATCGTGACCAAGGAGATACGGTCTTCGTCGGGGTAGAAACGTAAACCTTTTCTCGTACAAATTCGATCGACCTTGAGTCTCACTATCTTGCACGGAAGACAAAACAGGTCTGATTGGAAGGAAATGTAGTTTGAAAGAGTGCACCATATTGAGATAAGATAGTTTACGAGTCCCTTTAGCAACCGTATTGTGCTCTGTCAAGCCCAAGTGGTCTAGCGGGATATCAGACAGAATCGGACAAGGGAGTATCTTCCCGTCTACATCCAACTCCAGTGAAAGATCTTGAAACAAACATTGGAGTTGTCGATAATTGTAAAGATGGAGATGGGTGTAAAGTTTTGGAATAAGAGTTTGGTGAAGCTCCTTTGAGCACCGTGCGAGAACAGCTAATTCTGAACCGTGATGTTCCGCTTCGAGTAGAGGGAGGACGAGTCGAAGGACTTGGAAACGATTGATATAGTTGAAGGACACTGGGGGAGAGTCTGATGACGTCTCGTTGACTTTTGACATTGTGTTGTGTTGTAAAAGTGATGGTAAAAATGAATTGATGTAGTCGTGAACACAACGACAAGCCATTCGGGATCAATTGACTTGACAGCGGTGGACTGGACTGGACTACGGTGACAGGCCTGAAACTTTGGATGACTTTAGTCTTGTTTCATCCAGAGATGGGATCTTATTCTTTGTGCCAAAAACCTCACGCTCATCTGTTCACATAGTCCCATGGAAAGTCAAAGATTCGACAGCTGAAAGTAGGGCCCATAGTAATCGGCTTTGTGGCGGACCAATGAAATTCCCATACTCGTTTCATCGTACAAGCATTCTTTTCATTCCTTTTTCTCACCATAGTCGAAGTCTCTGAATAAATCAGAAATACCAAAAAGCCTTCCAGCTCCACTTTCGGTCTAAGGTCATCTTTTCGGGAATTGCAGCGTCGGCGAAGGCTTTTTGGTTTGACATCGAAGTTTTGTTTTACCGAAGCCTTCCACAGCAGGGAGTGAGGATATATTCTTGAGATTGATGAATTCAACTTCTCCCCCTCTCTTTACTTTACTAATTTTTAAAACAAAGTCTCCATAAACCAACACCATGTCTCAAACGAACACAGAAGTCACCATCCGTTTCTTCCAATCTCCAACACTCTTCTCCGGTGTAATCGTCCATCCAGGCACTGCGCAGAACGGGATGTACTGGTCGCTCGTCAACGACTGTGCAAGTTGTTTCTCCCTCTGCGCCGATAAAGACCTAATTGCTTTAGAAAGAGCCAATGAGCTGTCATCTGGACTTACCAGAGACTTTCAGTATCAATTCCTACTCTCATTCACCCACGTTTTCGTCGAAGGAAACGATGGTCAAGATCTCACCGAATTTCATTCAGAATTTCAAAATTTTTATCAACAGACTTTGGAAAAACTTCAATCAACTCATCAGTTCCAGAAGAAATATCCTGGTGTTAGTTTTGTATATCAAGAACAAACAAAGGAGGGTCCGACACCTGTAGAAGCTCCAAAGGTAGATTTGAATCTCAGTGATAAAGCTTCCCGATTCATCCTTCATAAGTATCGTCAAAACAAATCTGTCACCAAGGAAGCTCATCCAATCTCAACAGAGATGGAAAAGTGGTGGTTGGATTTATCTAGTGCTCTCGGTACTCTTCCACCAACTGTTTCAGAGTCACCAACTGTTTTAGAGAGATTCAAAATCTCGGTTCCACCTGACAACTATACCGTCGCCGATGTTGAGGTGTGGGATTATGATACTCAAATTTCACATGGGAGGTCACGTCAAGAGCCAAGTGAGGAGTCAGATGAGGAATCAGACGAGGAATCAGATGAGGATTCACGCAACGATTCGGGTATAGATCTCGGTGAGAATGGAGATGAGGAAGCAGATGAGGATCAAGAGTAGAAAAAGGGGGTCGGAGTGGGAAGTGAGGTCAGATGAAGTCAGATCGTTTATGATATACATACATACTTACCGTAGCTAAATGATGAGTAATTTGATGAACAGGGTATTTGAAATTGCAAAGCTCCACTATCTGCCCTTGTCCGATTCTCGTATTATATTGATTACATTGTGTATGTTTCTGATTGATACAGTGCTTGAATCCTCGATGTCCTCTTACATTCGTCCATTCTCCCCAGCACTACATCTGCAAAGCCCCCCAAGCATCAGGTTCAGCCAAAGCGAAACTTTTCAAAAACGTCTCCCATCTAATTAAACGATGTATCAGTACCATCACCCGACCTTTAAAGAGAAACACCTACTCCTCAACCAAATCATTCGAAACTTCAACAGGCGCCAGATTCCCGGCAACATCAAATTGGAAATTCGAATCCTGATGAAAAACGTTTTCAGGATTACCATTGAAATTCTGGATCTGGGTGATGGTGTTTTGGTTTCCATCATTTAGATAGGAGACAGAATTCGATGGAATTGGTGGGGAAATGATTTGCTGCAGATCGCAGCTTAGACCTGGCATAAATTCGGGAGGACTGATCTGTGATTGACGAGGTTGGGGATTTTCAGTAACGACGACATTGGTTTTGGAGACGCAATGAACTAGATCTTGAAGAATCGTTTCGACTGATTTATCCTTTTCAATGGGTGAGTTCAAGGTCTGGCGTTGATTATCAGCTTCCCGGACGGTATCGCATCGACAGTTTATAACTCACTGCTAACATGGCGCCAAGGATCTTCGCACTGTTGATCTCTAAATCACCACAGGGAAGTTTCGTATAAATATCAAGTGAATGTTGAAGTTCGAATCGACAGGATGGTTTCGCATCTGGAATTTTGAGAGCGTGAATGAATAGTACAGTGCAAGCTGCCAAATGATGCTTTGATGTGTACCAAGCTAGGGGGTGTCAACGTCATGCTCAACAACATAGACTTACGTTTTGCCCAACCTTGTTCTGTCAAACTTCTTATACACATCATAGCCGTTTTAGCTGCGCTTATGACGGCATGTTGAGAGTAAATATATCGATTATCCGAATAACTTTTTATCATAAACGGTCTATGTAAACGAATGATACGTTGTTGGAAAGAACTGAAAGAATTTGTCAACACAGGTGTAGGGAGATTGATTTTATACCATACCTGTTCAAAAGATTAAACAAACGATAAGCACTTCCTGGTCTTCGATTTTGATTCTGTGCGATTCCCAAGTTTGAGAAATCTTGATATGACATCCTCAACTGGCGATCACATTCGAGAAGAGCATCATAGGTTAGTGTTTCAGGTTCGACTATGAAGTTTGTGACTTGACGCCAGTGTTTGGCCAGGTAGTACTTGTGAATTTCCCATACACCAGGGGTTCTATGTGGAAGAATGAATCAGTGCGAAAAGCTTCATCACATTAAGAACCTACTCTTCATAAGTTGGATGAGGTACAGGTGATGTCTCGAACAGTAAATCGCCCTCGACGTAATTCTGTGGTTCTTCCGTTGTGAATGAGCCTAATGAAATTAGCTGGTAGTTTTGAGATTCTGGCGTCTCTTAACGTACCTTCTGGAAAGGTATACACCGTGCGTTGATATTCATGAGGGTGGTGACGCGCAAACGATTCATAGAAATAGAAAGCATTGAAAGATTTCACGGCCAATTGATAGCCCAGATGAGGTAGATGCGGTGGAAGCATAGGATCAGAGGGTAAGATCGAGGATGGTGTCAGTTCAAACAGGCACAGTGATTTGCAAATTCTGATTTGCTACGAGTCAGTAATCTATCAACCTGCAGAGGTATCACATACCCGCCAGCAACTTCTATCCATATATCCAAGTTTAACGAGGGATCTCTCCTCCATCTCATACAGCTATATTGTGCATCAGTACAATTCTCAGACACTCTTTGACTCACATGAATCCGAAAAATACCAAAAGAGCATTGAGCACCCTTAGTTGAGGTCTAGAAACCCATCTCGCACGCTCCAACGACAACTCAAACATCTGATTCATCCTTTTGCCCAAAGATCTGAGTTCGAAAACGGGCAGAATGGACGGTTTTGAAGTGTTGACAGAATGATCTGCTTGATCTTCACAGCTCATACTGGTAAATGTCAGCAATGACACGTCATCTCACTCACCCCAGAAGAGCAGCTAGGATGGCTAGCCATGCTGGATCTATGCTGTGACATAAACCGGCGTTGATGGCAGGTTGTAACTGAGCGAGTTCACGTCGAAAGACACCTTCATACATGTTATGCCCTGTCGCGGTTAGTCTGAGTTCATCGATTAAAATCGAAACTGAACTCACAGAAAGGACGCTCTGGAGAAAACATGTGGTCGATCAGAAAATAAACGACTTCACTGCTGGGCAGCATCGCAATCAAATCATCATTACCCAATCCCCACAAACTCTTATTCTTCATCTCCGCCAAACTGGAGGTTCGATGGATGTTGGGCCACTCTCTGAATTCTCTGATTTTGGGTTCAACATTTGATGAATCCAAACTATCGGGTGTGGGCAGATAATTCTCCAATGGATAAGGTGACATGGTCGAGTGGAAATTTATAGCGATACCCTCAAGAGTTTGTGCAGCTCTTTCCACACCTGTCCCATGTCCACCGTGACATTGAGGTGAAGACGGTTGATGAGAAGGTGTGATTGTTTGTGTGTTTCGATTGGTCTCAGTCCTGGAGTGATTGACCGGGCTGAGGGGTGTTGAGATTCTTTCGTTCTTGGTTTCACTAGGTCCTGTCCCTGGTGCATATGCACATTTCCCAGCTTCATCACGACCTACACAAGTTCCACAAGGAAATTGTTGGTTGCATTTGGTACGGCGTCGTTTACTGTTAATTGATGTCAATCGACCACTCGTCGTTGGATGAAGCTACCTACCATTCCGTACAACTAACCTGAGAACATGGTCAGCAATTTATTCTCGAGCACAGACTCACCGTTTTCCTCGTTCTCTTCTTTGGTCGAGCTTCTTCAGTGTCAGTATGGGGTGAGCTTGAACGACGTGACTGGGGGTGTGACTGTGATTCTCCTGATTCAAGCTGACTACTCATTTTGTTGTAGAGATGTGGGTTGGGAAAGATTAAGTTGGATGTAAAAAATAAAAGCACGGAATAGGAATGAATGAATAATCAACACCTTCTAATTTCCGAGGAGATATTTTGGATTTAAACTTTAAACCTGGAATCCCCGAAGTGGCAACGTGGTGAAAACTAAGCTCAACTAATTGGTTTTTAATTTTGGGAGAACAGACGAGATCTAGTCTGATTACTGGTAAGGTCGGAATAGTGGGTGTTACAAACGAACTTCCTGGTACCTTCACATATCTCAACGACAGTCTGATCTGCGGATCATCTCGACTTGTTGCAAGTCTGTTCTAGATGCAGATGCGATTGAACTCAACAAAAGACCATCATCAGGTCGATCTTGAAAAGTTGATAATTAAGTAAGATTATCAATCCGTTATCTTGAAGTCATACAAGATCGGGCCCGAAGCTAGTATATCGTGTCAACATTCCATAAAAACCGTGCACAAGAAGAAATATCTAGATCGACTCAATACCTCCACCTCCTCGGACGTAGCTGTACCTTCGCATCCCTGACCTAATCAACCTCGGGCGATCCAAGCCACCATTAAGTTACCACATTTCTCAACGGTATAAATAACAAATATTTTTCTGATCGAGGATTTCAACAATTCATCCGCTCGAAGTTTCTCATCGATACCAAATCTTTATTTCTCAAGAATCACATACAAAAACAGAACATAATGTCTGTACAACCTGTCGATACCGTTGACTCTACCCAGAGTAACACACCAACCGCTGTTGGTGATGTTGAAAAAGCGGAAGTTGCCAAGCCTTCCATGCCAACTTTTCCTGAAGGTTAGTCACATCAATCGCAGTTTTTGTTTGAGTTATTTGCATTTATATTGACATACGTTTAGGTGGTTTAAATGCTTGGTTATGTGTTGCTGGTTCTTGGTTGATTCGTAAGTTCTTTTTTACAGCCCATGTTCGACTTGATCTGATCCAACCTTACTTAGTATTTTCAACCTTCGGATATGCCAACGCCTTTGGTGTTTATCAATCGTATTATCAATTCACTGGTTACCCAGACCAGACCGCTTCGAATATCAGTTGGGTAGGATCTGTTCAACTGTTCTTCCAATTCTCGCTCGGTGCCGTTAGTGGACCTCTTTACGATAAAGGTTATTTCTATTATCTAGTTGGAGGTGGTAGTGTCTTATATGTCGTGTGGTAAGTAAACTTATCTCACCCATCGATTGTATCTGATCCCTTTTTCACAGTATCTTCATGGTATCTCTCTGTAAAGAGTTCTACCAAGTGATTCTAGCACAAGCTATCGGTGTAGGAATCGCTACCGGTATCATCTTCCTTCCAGCTGTTTCGATCTTGAGTCAATACTTCTTCAAAAGACGTGCTTTAGCCATCGGTATTGCTGTCTCAGGATCTTCCATCGGAGGTAGGTCTCTATATCGATAATTCAATATATACTGACACATCACTTCAGGTATCTGCTTCCCCATCATGCTCAACAATCTCATCGTCTCACACGGATTCCCATACGCTGTCAGAGCCACTGGTTACGTGATTCTAGGTGCTTTGGTCGTTGCTTGTGCAATCATGCGAACTAGATTACCAGTCAACCCTAACCCACCAAAGAAACCATCACCAAAAGAGTTATTCGCCGATTTCCCTTATTCACTTTGTGTGGCTGGTTTATTCATCACCGCATGGGGACTTTTCTTCCCAATTTTCTACCTTCAAGTGAGTGGATCTTCACCAATGTGAATATATAACTGACAACCACCCTAGGTATTCGCCGAAGAACACGGCATCAACGCAAACCTCGTCACCTACACACTTGCCATCTTAAACGCTGCCTCCGTCTTTGGTCGTACCCTACCCAATCTCATCGCTGACAAAGTCGGTTCCCTCAACATGCTCGCAGTCATGTGTGCTTGTGCAGGTATCCTAGTCTTTGCCATGTTCGGAGCCACCAACTCCGCAGGACTAATCTGCGTCGCCCTCTTCTACGGTCTTTTCTCTGGTGCATACGTTTCACTTCTTTCACCAGCTTTGATCGCTTTCTCCAAAAATCACTCTGAAATCGGTCTACGTATCGGTATGGGTTTCCTTATCACTTCACTCGCTGCTCTTAGTGGAACACCTATCACCGGTGCGTTACTGGCTAAATACGGTTACTACGCTCCTATCACGTTTAGTGGTGTTTGCGTTTGTACTGGTTCAGTGATCTTTGGTCTTTCTGCTATCTTACAAAGTAGAGCTAAAGGAACGAGGAAAGTTTAAGGCTATTCAGCAGACATCAAACTTGGTAATCTATACATATACATCCATATAATACAGACTAGACTATGCAACCACTCTAATACATGTAACCGAAGGAAACGGAATCTCGCCCAAAGGATGAAACGTGGGTTGCCGTTTTCACCATCATCGATTGCTGTGGCACCAGCGTTTCCCATCATTCAAAGGATACACTGTGACATCTCTGGAGTCTCTAGATCAGATGCAAACAGAGCGTCCTTGCGCCTGAGGATATAAATAAACATGCACTTGTAACTCGAAAATTTTCCTTTTCCTTTTCATTCGATTTTGATTCAAAAGCATTAAAGTCAAAAATGACCACTCTCTCAACACCTTTACAGACAGAAACAAGTGCAGTAACACCAGACGACGTGGAGAAACAAGAAACAACAGTTGCACCTCAATTTGATGAATTTCCTGAAGGTACCTGCTTCGATATTTTTTACCTTTGATCGTTGGCGATTAACACATATTTCGTAGGTGGACTCAAGGGATGGATGTGCGTCGCTGGAGGATGGTTGGCCCGTGAGTCAAATTCGATTCAGTGCAATTTTCGAACTTATCTGACGTCAACAGTCTTTTGCACTTTCGGTTACGCCAATGCCTTTGGAGTTTATCAAGACTATTATCAAACTATTGGGTATCCTGAACATTCTCCAAGTGACGTTAGCTGGATCGGTTCAGTGCAGTTATTCTTCTTGTTCGCGTTTGGAGCTGTCAGCGGACCCCTCTATGATAAAGGTTACTTTCGACATCTCCTCTACACTGGTAGTGTCTTGAATATCGTCTGGTAGGTTTTCAAAACCAAGATAAATTTACTGAAACGTTCCATAGCATTTTTATGGTCTCGTTATGTAAACAATTTTGGCAAGTTGTTTTGGCTCAAGCTATAGGTTTAGGAATGGCCAATGGATTACTATTTCTACCTGCTGTTTCGATTATCAGTCAATATTTCCATAAGAGAAGAGCTTTGGCAATGGGAATCGCGATAACTGGGTCATCCGTTGGGGGTAAGTTAGTGTGATAACATTGTCGACTGACCCTACAGGAATATGTTTCCCCATCATGTTAAACAACTTGATCGCTTCTCACGATTTCCCTCAAGCCGTTCGAGCTACCGCGTATACAATGCTGGGTGCACTCGTCACTGCATGTCTACTTATGCATCCTCGACTCCCACCTCATCCTAATCCACCCAAGAAACCTTCACCCAAAGAACTCTTACTTGATCCACCTTACGCCACTCTGCTCGCTGGATTCTTTGTCGCTGCTTTAGGTCTTTTCTTCCCATTCTTTTATCTTCAGGTGTGTTTGGTCAAGTCTTATGAGGTTCTCCTAGCTGACCAGAACCGTTTCCAGGTGTACGCTCAAGAACATGGGGTCGGTGTTGATCTCGTCAACTACACTTTAGCCATTTTGAACGCTGCTTCGGTTTTCGGTAGGTCCTCACGTCACACTAGATCTAACCTCTAGGTCGAACTATCCCAAACTATTATGCTGATCGTTTCGGTTCAATCAACCTCGTAACTATTATGAGTGCAGCAGCGGGAGGAGTATGTTTTGGGGTATTCGTAAGTCAACATGACACAAAGGCAGTCACTAACACGTCACAGGGTGGTGGATCAACAGGTGGTTTGATAGTCATTTCCATCTTATACGGTTTCTTCTCAGGCGCATTCGTATCATTAATGACTCCATCACTTATAACGCTCGCGAAACATCCCTCTGAGATAGGTCTTAGGATCGGTATGGGCATGTTGTTCACTTCGTTATCAGCTCTATCTGGTACACCGATCATGGGAGCTTTACTGAATCGTTATGGTTTCGCTGCACCGATCATTTGGAGTGGTACTTGTATAATCGTTGGTGCTGGGTTATTTGCCGTCTCTGCTGTGTTACAATCGCGTGTCAAGGGGACTAGGAAGGTATAATTGGGAGAATGAAGAGAATGTCGTGGTTTCTGCATATAGAGGATGGATTGGATCACTAATTTTATCACCCGTTTTAGATTGTAGTATATTGATTGACAGAGTTGACGTTTTTATGAATATTCTACAACACCAATATCCACATTTCTCTACGTATCTCCGATCCCTTCATCCAATTTATCCCTCATCGCTGAGCCTTGTAAAAAAGGGCGTAACAATATACTCATCATCGCCGCCCAAAATATACGAGCAAACCGGCATTTCGCTTGGAAAGATGGATTCATCTAGAAATATAACTCCAAACGTAGCGCTTCTACCTCTAGCCTCGATTTCAATTTCAGAACTATAACATGTCATCCAAATTTCATCGTTCTTCGACTTGGCGGTTATTTTCGGTAAATCTTCCTCATTGATCTTCCACGATGTGATATATGACGCTATTTCTTTGACTAAATCATATGTCATGAATTTACCTGGTACCAATGAATTTTCGACGGCTTCGTCGATGGTTCGAATAATTGCGTCCCAGATTGGAAGGAGGATTTTAGGGACGGTCGTTGGGTTTGCTTCGAACATTCGAAATTCTCCTGCTGAAGAATCTGTATTTGGTTCGGTCATTTTTGATTCGAGTGTTTTATGAAATTGACGGGGTGAGTTTGAGACAGTTGATGTGAGGAAATTTGGATCGTTGGAGCTGGGAGAGTAATTGGTGATTTTCTCCTTTGTGTCCTTCACTCCGACAGCATCTGATGGACAATTCCGTTAGAAGCCTTGATGTTTTAATAGCTCAAAGCATTGGCGCGCTTGCTAAACAAGAAAATGTCGTGCTGAGTGCCTACTAGCTTTGGATAGTAATCTACGTGAGGTGAAATGTATTTTGTGCTCTTGGCATAATACATACTTTGACGTTAGCTGTGACTACATTTTGTCTACTTATGAGCCTGATAAAGGCAATTCAATACATCTCAGCACCCTCAAATAACTACACCACGTTTGGCAGACTCTGCTAAAACTTCAAACCAGCATTTCGAACTCGATAACCTCCCCATCTCGTCCAGTAGTATAGGTACAAACATCGAAATCATCAAGAAGCAACCAATTATTGTCACCTTCACCTACCAACCGAAGTGTCAGAACACGAGAGTACATATCCCCAGATTGACTAGAATCATATATCTTCAAACTGGATGTTGTCTTTACCAATGTTTCAGCCAAAGATAAAAGAGAGCCCTTTTTAGCAGCCGAGGAGATGACTTCGATTCGACATACTGTTAGACAATCTTTAGTGATGATCGATTCTAGTCTTTTGTCAGACGAGAGAGTTTCGTCCAAACATTGGCAAACCGCATTGGCTATCGTTATTACGGCTGACAAGTCTTCTTCACTGTATTGTGAGAGTATATCTGGTTCACTCATTTTGATGTGAACTTGCTGCGAGGTTTAGGAATTTATGTTTAGGAATTTATGTTGGTTTGGGAATCAAATCTCTTGGTGATCAACTCTAATTCAGTGTTGAGGCTTTTCCCGAAAGGCTCCGGGCAGAGAAGGCCAATTCTAGTCTGTGGAGGTTGACGGTCAAAAGTAGACGTGTTTATCTGGTCGACCTTTTCTGTTGAAATTCCTGCTTCCAGTTCCGACGCTAAATATCCTTGGAACAGTTGTTCATCTCAAAATTGGCATTGCCACTAAGAAATGGTTTTCGGGACTCGCAGAATGATGAAGAAAGGCGGATCATTATGAACACTATGATTTTGTCAGCAAAAAAAAGTGATTTCTTGATGACTTTTGTAGGACTGGCGCAATGTACAAGGATCTGTAGTTGTTTCGAGCGCAGGGAAAAGAAGAAGAAAATGCGAAACAAGAGGGAGTACAAATGTGACAATGCACCCGTATAGTACAGACAGTCGCATTTGCCGTGAACACTTTAACTATGCAGTGCTATAGAAGCTCTTGCTCCTCAGACGTCATCAATAACATTCATTCGTAACTCAATAATCTTCACGACACAATTCACTACAGACATATCTCAAGGGTAGAAATTACTAGACCATATTCTACCCTTATTCTCTTATAAGCCAATCGCAATAATCTGAGATATCAACCTCTGAAACAGAACCCTCTGGACCATCAACCAACTTGACAACGGTTCCCTCTTTGGTTCTTTTGATGGTGAAGTTCAAATTCTGTTTTCCTCTCTCAATCTCATCAGCGAGGGTGGAGAGTTGAGTGTCGTTGATTGAAGCTTTGAATGAATCCCAGACTGATTTAGCGGCATCGCTCACCTGAATGTGGTAATAAGCTGACTGTTGAAATTTGATTGATCTTTCGATGTATCCAGAGATTGTCGACTTCTTTTTGGCGAGGAAGTCGCACTGCTTTGTGATATCGGTTTTGAGCTGGATAGTTGCAAAGGTTTTACCGCCTTCTTTAGTGACGGTGATATTGTTTGACGAGAGATTTGTGGTGAGTTCATCTAAGACGGTTGAAGTTGCTGGATATCCATGTAATTCGGGGACTAGCGCACTTGCCTTTAAGCCCTGTGAGATTGAATCTTTGATTGTTTTGATTGATTGGGACATGATGATATGGAAATAGAAATTTAACTTTGTTGGTTATCAAAAAGTTGATTGAAGGACGAAGAAAGTTGGGAGACAGTGGGGGTATAAATATGTCGCAGAAAATGTTCAGAAGTCTCTGACCAGCTGACTCTCACGTCAAATGACAAATAGATTTAAATTTCATTTACAGTACTCATAGATTGAGCCGATAAACCCTATGAAAGGTATTTTGGGGTGTTTTCTCGTTCAAACAGATAGCCAGAGATCATCCTTTCATTACTTTCAAGTGTCTTCTCTTCAAAGTTTATCAAATAGGTCCGAGAGTGGAGCATTTCTTTCCAGTAGAAGCTCCATGACTTCACTCCATAGCAGATCCGATAAGACCTATGAAAGGTTTGGAATTTCATTTATGAAATGGTTTATCGCTCACATATAAATGGGTCCGAGGGAGGAGCGTTTCCATCTGATAGAAACTTGATGACATCGCTCCATAGCAAATCCGACAAACCCTATGAAAGGTTTGTAAAGTTATGAATGCTCGGTTATTTCGTGAAAAAGAGGGGGTACAGATGCATAGGACGATACCAAGCCCGGAGAGTACAGGTAGTCACACTACAGAAACGAGTCTGCAGTGCGAAGAAAGCTCTCGCTTATTTGATTTCGTCAAAAATGTCATTCATGACGTGGATAGTCACTAAGCAACACCCTACATACAAAAACTCCTCAAGGATAAAATCCACCAGACTATCTTCTACCGTTCTTACTCTGTTCTGGGTTTGAAAATAGAGCCTGAAATATCAAACTCTGAAACAGAACCCTCTGGACCATCAATCAATTTGACGAATGTTTTCCCAAGTTCGGTCTTTTCAATAGTAAGCTGAATCTTCTTGACTTCCAGACAAATTTCGTCAGCGAGGGTGGCGATTTGCTCAATACTGATAGACTGTAAGAATGACCCCGTGACGATTCTTGTCGCCTCTGTCAAGTCGCAATAAGGTGGTCTTTATTGTTTGATTGATGTTCGAATGTAGTCGGAGATTTTGAATTTATCGCAGGTTAGAAAGTCGAAAAATGGTGTGATGTATGTTTTATGACTGATACATGCAAAGAACTCTGCCGTGTTCTTCGGTGATGGTGATGGTTGAGGCGAGATCGAAGACCTTTCAACCCCATGACGAACACCCTCAGGGTAAGGAGGTTGGTTGATGCTAGTTTTTGATGTCATTTATTTCTGGGGACATTACGAAATGTCGGTTGAAGGACTAACAAAGTCTCGAGAAGGTGGCTGTATAAGTAAAAAACTCAAAGAATATGATCGGAAGTCTTTGAGCAGGAGTGTAACAGAGCGTCTCCTTCCAGTAGAAGCTTGATGATTTCGGATTGTTTCGCTCCTCAGCAAATCCGATAAAATCTATGAAAGGTTTGGAAATTCATTTTTGAAAGCTGCGTTATTTCAGTTTTACGTTGGTGACAGGGGGCGTGGCATTTGAAAAGTTTATGAACATTGTTTACTTTTAGGAAAGAATGGGGATGCATCTAATGTCAACTACTCTGGTATATACGAGATTTACTAACTACGAATGCTCTTATGAGAACAATAAGAAATTCTAACAATTACTACTGACCCTGAAGAAACAATAAGCTCATTCTCTAATTCTAAGCCGTATACGCCACATTACTATATTCTAACAAACATGATACAGTTGGACTATGGAATGCGAAAAAGGGGTTGAAATCGAGAGGTTAAATGTGTTCTTTCATTGTTTGTCATGCTGAGCTCCTCCGCATCTCGGGTTAAAATTTCATAACGCAGCATTGGTTGAGTGATCGATCGGCTTTTGTATTGAAGTATCGTATAATTGATGAAATTAGGACAGATATGATTGTGAGATATGCTGAATTACTTTACGACTCTGACTCATCCAAATTTGGGATTCGCTGTTGGCTCTGCCACATTGACGATCACCGCCAGTGAAGAATTAACTTTTTTATCATCCTCATTCATAACTCCAGCACAAAACTAAAATATTCAACTACTCAACTAAAACTATTCAAACTATAAAAGAAAGGATGTAATGAAAACTATCAAAGGAAGATCCGAGAATCCATCTTTTAGTTGCCATCATTGGTTCCTCCTAAACAGCCTCTTCAGCTTCACCTGAAGCCGCACCTTTGCCTCCATCACTTTCACCCCCGAGCTCACTGTCACCACCAACAGTGGGAACCTCTGATTTCTTCTCAAACTTATGACTAAAGTTGACATTGACTCGTGTATCACCGTTCTCATCGTCGTCGACGCTGATGAAAGAACCCAACCTATCAACGAACTTCTCCTGAATCATTCGGGCGACATCCCCGACCTCAGATTCAGTAAATCTACCCGAAGCTCTGACAGAGGATATGATTTCTCTTTCTTGCTTAGTAGATTTTGAACCTAGGAATGAGGTGATGGTTTGAAGGAAATCCATGTTCATCCCCATTTGGTGAACACTGTTTCCCTCGCCGATGATTGAGGCACTGTGTGACATGTTTATTGTTTGTTGTTTGGAAATTTGATGTGAGTAAGGGAATTGATAAATTGAGGTGAGGAAGAGATGAAGAGAGGAGAGGGGGACATCCAGGGTATTGAGGGTATAAGTAAAATACGGTGGAAGACTCGAAGACTTCTGGTGGAAGAAATGAAGACCATGGGGATTTAACAATCACGTTTTCATTTACTCCACAACAGCTCCACCATCTTGGAAAATGAAGAGTGTCTTCTCGAAGACATCAGTACTCCAAATAGCTCCACAACAGCTCCACAAATTACGAAAAGGACGAAGAAGGATTGAAGAAAGTTTAACCCCGTTGAAAGCAACTTTTCGTATCAGTACCATAGAATCAAAGGGGTAATCCTCTTACACAGAACAAGTTCCAGTACAAATGTGTACAGCACTATTTACAGCGCATATACTGAATAGTGGTTTCCCAAACATGTAGCACTGAAAGGTCGTTTTGCAAGCGTTATGCACAGATTTTGTCTCGCACTACCTATTCATAACTGACACCTACACTACTGTAACTCAAATAAACAAACCAACAGACTGAAAATCAAGAATAAAGATAATAATCAAAAGTAGAGCGATCCGGGGAGGCATCGTCTACCCCACGTCCTACAGTACATCACTCCTCCCCTAAAAATCGACAAACTTGGAGACATCAAACGTATCCATCGAACCTTCTGGTCCGCCACTCATCTTAACAATAGCCTCCTTCATCGCATCAACCTTGAAAACCTTCACAGTCCATTGCTCTCGAGCACGCTGGAGAAGCCTACTAAGATCAGTGATCTGTTGATCTGTAACCGATGATCTGAATTTCAACCATACATCTTTGGTACCGAGAGCAAAGTTCAAACCAGATTCTTCTATTCTAGTCGAATACCAGAGGCACCCTTCAATATGTGCCTTTAGAAGTCTCTCTTCATCTGTGAGATTCTCTTTGTCGCAGTAGTCGCTGATATCGAACGATGATTCGAATTTGAGCGATACCTTACCGTGACTCTCTCTGACTTTAACGGTGAGACCACTGTTACTGATGTATTTATCGTAATTCTCTTGAACGACTGGATCGGTTTCTGAAGGGAACAATGGGTATAAAGGTGAATTACTGAGCGCGTCGGAGATTAGACTTTTGAGATTTTCGCTACTATAGTTTGGACCGGAAGAATCATCGTTGGACATGTTTTGAATTTATAAGACGGTGTGGTGATTAAAGAAAAGTCTTGAAGGGGGAATTATAGAAATTCCTGTGTGGTTGATGTACTGTGTGTATTGGAGCAGGGCTTGTTTTGGAAGACCACTTATCAAAGGTGTGAAAGATAAAGGATATCTTTGCATACTGCTGGGTTAAAAAAGATGTCTATGTGCAGTACTGGCTATAACTCTCATTCATAACCTTTCGCACTGAAACTAACTATTGATAGCAATTGAATAAGGGGGGAAAATCAACTAAAAACATCCACTTGTATAACCAAACCTTCCGCATTCTTCAACACCTAAAATTTCAAACACTTCCCCAGTCTACATGGAACGCTCATTAATCGTCGTCGTCGTCCTCCTCCTCGTCCCCCTCGGTAATATACTTGCTGATATCGAAAGACTTATCTGAGTCGTGGGGACCACCTTTCATATGCATATGAGCGACAGCTTTAGTTTTCCCCTCCTCATCGACATCGTTGGTAACATGGACACCCCATTTTCGTTTACGTTTACCATCCTCACTTTCTTCATAGAGCTGTTCCTCTGTAACCGATGATCTGAATTTTGACCATATATCGTTTGTTGCTCTTTTACAATTTATCCATACATCATTCTTCATAGAATAAACTCTGACTCTTTCTGTGATATGATCTTTGAACTTGCTCTCTTCAACAGTGAGATTCTCGGTGTGTCTGGTGATATCGACCGAAGAGTTGAAATCAACCGATACCGTCCCATCAGATTTGGTGACGGTGACAAAGAGATTACTCATGAACCTGTTATAAACCTTTTGAACGACTGAATCGAAATTGGTTGTAAGACCTGTATCTGAATCACTGAGTGCGGAGGAGATACGACTTTTGATACCGGTTTCGAGATTACTAGAACTTGATGGGGAAAACGATTGACCGCTGATGTTACCATTAACGACTCCGAATTGAAGACCTGTACCTGAGGTGTTGGTAGTGAAACTTGACTTTGAAAAGGACGATGGATCGATGTTACCATTAACCTGGCCTGCCTGAAAACCTGTGTTACCAGATCCGAAAGTGACTCTTGCGTTATACATGATTTGGATTTTTGAAGATTCACTTGATGTGCGTTACTAAAGAATAGATAGATTATTTGAAAGAGGTAGAAATGAAAAAAAAAACTATGGGCTTGATGTATGTGTTGGAGCGGTCGTCTTGGAAGACCACCTATCAAAGGTGCGAAGGATAAAGGATATCCAAGGTGACACAGGATATGAGTCGGCTTAGCCCAAATGGTTAGAAGACATGTCATCCTTTATAGTCATTTTGTCGTCAGGGTAAGTACTTGAAAGGTTGGCTGTACAACGGCACATCTGTGTAATCGACTCGATCGAGTTCGAAGCATCTTTGCTGTATGTTGTAGATCAATGTCGTCTTTTCTTGACCAGGGCGATGGTTTGTCTTTTCTATTCATTCGTTATCAATCTTCATTGTCTCGTCCTTGACCACAGATGGTTGTGTTTTATTCACTAGCACCTATAAATCATAGGAACAGTGGTTACCAGTCTACAATGTATTGTCCATCAGTTTTAGTCTGTTGGTAGATCCTTGACATCAACTGCAGTTTCTCAGTTAATCCCACAGATAAATACTTGAAATACTGTCCGTCAGTCAATACTCCTTGTTACGAAGAACCCGAAGTGATTGAGCAACGATTCAACGATTTAGCAAAGATGCATAAACTCTAGGCTAATTTTGATTCCCCCTGTCACGTTTTGTACATCAACCTTTAACCTGCATTCGAGTCAGCTCATATAACCAAACTAATCGGATAACAGCAGAAAAAACACTCACAATTCCGTCCTCCTTTCACAAGGTCGTCAAAAAACCGTTTATCCGATGCGCATAACTAAAAAATCATTCGTCAGATGACATTCACCCTGTTCAAGTAGCAGATAACCCACTGGCATTGATCAAATCACCCTTCTCAGCTGCTAAGGCTTCACGAGCTTTCTCCTCTGTACATCCGGTTTGAGCGACGACTAGTTTAACATCCTCGTCGTCGATTTTAACGTCACCTGTTGGAGCTGCTGGTTTGGATGAGTCTTCGAGTTCAGGAGCGCTGGGGGTTTAAGTGGGCGATAGATTGAATTCGAATTAAAAGGGTTGATTGATGAAAGGAGGTAAAGCTCATCAGTAAAACGCCTTGACCATAAACACGCCCACTCACTCGTCACCAACTAAATCTTCAAGACTCTTTGGGACACCATCCTTAAAACCACCTTGAGAATGAGCAGCCTGAGCAGCTTGAGTACTAGCAGCCAATTGTTGTTGAGCGTTGAGTTGAGCTTGAGATCCAGGATCTTCCACTTTAGCTTCACCGAAGACAATGTAACAATCACTGTTGGGTGCCTTGTAAACCTCTGGATTGGAGACGACCAACAAAACGTTCTTTGGTCTTCTGAGGGTTACTCTTTGGATTCCGGGAACTCTTTTTAGACCGAGTCCCTCGAGAGCTTTACGGGCTTTACGTTCTGGTTTGGATTGGATCTCGATGGTATCTGTTGGATCTGAGGCGTGGATGTGACCAGAGTGATCGTGACCTTCGTGATCGTGGTCATGGTCGTGTTCGTCGTGGTCGTGGATGTGAAGGTTCTCGATGGACATGGTGGGGGTTGGTGATGAATATTTGGAGTAAGAAAGTAAAGAAAAGAGAAGAAAAGGGAGGAATAAGAGATGTTCGTTGAGGAGGAGTTTAGGGTGACATGGGGGAGGTTAATTACACGTCATTAAATGGAAGTGAAACTTATATCTACACCCCACTTAAGATGTTCGGTTTATATGACGATAAGATCACCACTCAGCACCATTCTACACCGAGAAAACGTTGATTTTTTAGATTGATATTCTCCGTCTTTCGTCTTTCATAGACAACAACATCTTCATCTCACCCCCACCACCACAACCACAACCACCCCCCATGTCCTCCTTCTTCTCCTCCAAAGCCAAATCAGCGTCCTCCTCGTCCTCCTCGATCAACAAATTGAACGAGGCAGCAGTCCCAGCTGGTCCTGTAACCCATGAGATCCTAGTTGAACCAGCTTCTGAAGCTTCGATCAAGAAGAAATGGGAATACAACCAAGCTCAACTCGGGATGATCAAGGATTTGAAGGAGGTAAGTTTGGAGTGTAATGCTGGAATCTCGAGCCAAGAACTTCTATCGGCATGATCCGGAGGAGGTTGAAGCTTTTGGGGAAGATCAATGACTAAGAGACATCTCACTGACTCACTTCTTCAGTACACCAAAACCCTTGCTCTACCCACCACAGACCCGTACTACCCATGGGAACAACGTTTCCTAAATGATCCAGGTTGTCATCCAAGATTCATGAGAGCTGCCAAATGGAAATTCGAGGATGGTAAAAAAAGGATCAAGGGGACGATGGAATGGAGAAGGGAATATAAACCGGAACTGTTGAAACCTGGTGAAATAGGTGTTGAAGCTGAAACTGGGAAAATGTGTGTTTCTCCAAGTGTAAAGTGAAAATTGGATGGACTCGCTGATGTTGGTTTTTTAGGGTTCTTACTGGATTCGATTCTGATGCTAGACCTATTCTTTATATGCGTCCAGGGAGGGAGAACACTGAACAATCTCCACGTCAAATTCAACATCTCATTTATGTCTTGTATGTGAGAATGTGATGATGAAGTGAATAATTACTGATTCACCCTCTAGAGAACGTGCGATCGATCTCATGCCACCAGGACAAGAACAAGTGGCTATCATCGTTGATGTAAGTGGATACACTGGTCAAATGCTCACACTACCAGTTCCAATCTGCAACCTCTCAATCAAATCCATCGATCGGAACAGCAAGAAAAGTTTTGAACATTTTGCAAAACCATTATGTCGAGCGTGAGTTGTGGGAATCAAGTTGATTGAATACCAACTCATGCTTTTTAGGTATGGGTCGAGCAGTCGTAGTCAGAGTCCCATGGTGGGTCAACGCGTTTTTCACGGGTATAGGACCGTTCTTGGATCCAGTCACGAAGGACAAGGTTAGCTCGAGCGATCTTGGTGAATCATCGTTAAAGCTGATCATCGTTAGATGAAATTTAACCCCAACTTGACCGAATTCGTTCCACTTACTCATCTCGATAAAGAATTCGGTGGTAATTACAACTTCGAATTTGATTATAAAACTTATTGGGATACTCTAACCAAGTAAGTCGTTTACGCTGTCGTTCCATCCACTTTCATTAATCAGAGTTTTAGCTTTTGTCATATTGTATGTAATCCTCAATCAACTCCATGAACCCAACTGATACTATTTCACATTTAGGCCCCAGACGGTGGACGTCTTGATAAAGATGGGAAACCATGTGTACCACCACTAGGAAACGGTGCCAAAGCAGCTTACGAAGGTATCCTCCCACATCCAGAAGCAGTCACTTCAGGCCACACCACTCAAGCTGAAAACACACCATCAGTGACACCACCTAACGGCGAGTCCGTCGCTGCAGCTGCAGTTGCAGTTGCAGAACCCACAACTGGAACTGAAGGTATCGAGAATGGAATGGCTGAATTGGGGGTTAAAGCTGAACCACCGACTTTGGAGACTGAACCAGGTCCACCAGTTTCTGAAGCGGTGTTTGATCATCCACCATCGAATGAGGAGAAGGAGGTTGCTAGACAATCAATTGAGGGTTAAGACTTAGAACGGGTTTGATAGTAGATTTATAGTTTTTTCTCTCATTTAATGCAATACATGATTACTTCATTATCACCTCTTGTGTTATGACCTATTGACCCAACTTCTTAGCTTCAACAATCTCCAAACGTTCCCTCTCAACCTCCTTTTTCTTCTGAGCAGAGAGTTTGCGTAACTACCCAAGAGTCAGTCTCAAAAACAGTCCCCAAACAACACCACTTACCCTCTGTCGTCTCCCTTTCCCCCTCTTCCCCTCGTTCCCAATGACAACATCAACCCCCAACTCCCTCTTCCTCTGAAGTCCAGATTCAAGTTTAGCCTTCTCACGTTTCTTATCTCTTTTACGCATACCCCCTGCCATACGTGATTTCAGGAGGGAACCGTAAGTTGCGTGGAAGGTTGGTAGCGATGATGATGGGATCTATGGGGTGTTAAATAGAGCTTGGAAGGACGACTTACTCTGGTGGAAAACTTGGTCTTTTCTTGGGTACAGCGTAGTAGGATTTCTTTCTCTTCGTCATCGATTTCCATGGATGATTCCGATTCGTCGAATGTATCTATCATTTGTTTCGTTAGTACAGGTCGAAACTCCAATCCACGATTTTCTCAAATCGATTCCCAATCGGTAAAACTGAAGTCCAACCAGCTCTTGACCCCCACTTACATCGTTTATGCGTTAACCATATCGAAGAACTCGAAGAACTTGTAAAACAATTCTCGAGTTTGGTAAGGAACTATCAAATGTCATGTCAGGTTGAAAAAAAAAGTGATTTTCATCAGTTTGGTCGACTTACCTCCTCTGGTGAAACTAATTCTTGGGGCATGGTGATTTCCCCTGCTTCTTATTATATCTATACCCCTCTTTGGTTTCTAACTCGACCTTTTCCAACTGGTTTGGATGTATATCTGATATTCGTTCGATTGGATGGATGGATGTATTTCCTCGAAATTGAATGAATCGCGCGACCAACCCAACACCACACTTGGAAATTAGTACTTATTCGGCGATATTCTTCTCAACTCCAATCTTACAACCACGACTACACACCGATGTCAGCGATCTCCAAGAAACTCAAATTCAAAGGCGACAAACCTAAGAAGAAGAAACGATCGCATAGAGAATTGAACGATGGGGACGGGAACGGTGATCTGGCTAGTTTGGCAGCTGCTGATCCTAGGGGTTTGTCTCTCTTTCTTAAGCAATTGAAGATAATGTAATTGACTCAACGACTCAGGCTGGATCTTCCCTTCTGAGATAAACGAAATTTCAGGTCCAAGTTATATCCTACTCCCAACGAGTCCAATCAGTTGTTTAGCAGTATGTCCCCCTTTCCCTCATTAACCTTGACCCAAACTGAAAAGATGAACTTAGTGGGACCCCCAACGTCAAAGAGTTTACGCTGCACCCATCGACCTGCCCCAATCTCCAGAGGGGTTTGAGGAACTTACGAAATCGGAGATTCTGGTTAGTGTCGAACCGGGGGACGTTAATCATGTTTGGGTCATTTCGAGGTTGTCTGGGAGTGAGGGGGTCGTTAGTTTGAGGAGTAGTAGGTGGGTTAGATTTCGTTTTGGCTGCTGGGTGGGAATGCGAACAATCTTCTATCAGTCGTGAGGTTGATGTCATCAGAAGAACGTTTGACATCTGGTGCGATCTTGCGACAAAATGATTCATCACGTATACCAATATCTCTTGTCTCTTTCCTCCTTCCCCTATGTCCAACCAACTCCCCACTAACACCCTACAGCGGTACATTCCTAACAGCAACCCCCTCCGGAGTCCTAACAGCGACCACCCCCTCTCGAGGACCACTCGAATCCCTAACCCCCCTCCTAACGAAACCAGAAACAAATCTCTTCCCCTATCTAACCCTTCGAACCCAATCAGAAAAACTCATCTCAACCTCCCAACCTGAACCCAACGGGAAAATCGAGTTACGAGCTGACGCAGAGGACGACGGTGAAGAGACGAGATTGATTATTAAATGTCAAAAGGAGTTTGTTTATAAGGTTAGGATTCAGGCGTTGATTGAGAAGAATGGTGGGGAGGGGAGTAGTAGTAGTTCAGCTTTGAAGAGACGGTTGGAGGGTGGTCCTGCTATTGGATCTATTGAGGATGAGGTTCAGAGGAAGTGGGTATTGGTTCGGTTTTAGTACTGGTGATCACTGACTCGCTCTCGCTTTTAGCAAACAATCTCAAACATGGGGTTCAGGTCGGAGTGTCGTTTCTGAAAACGATCGTAAAGAACTTAAAAAGGCTAGGAAGGAGGGTAGGATCGTTGAAGCCATGTTGGATAGACGGGCGGCTTTGAAGAGGTAAGCGAGTCATTTGGGGCAGGACTAATGATACTTCCAGTGATCGATATGCTAAATAGGAAGGAATGGCTTCGTATAGCACATTATCCATGAAGGTTTTAATTTTACTTTGTTATGACGTTCTGCTCTTCAAACTCCCGCCTAATCCTTATCAACCGGATTCCAAGTGATAGAACCTTCTGAACCTTTATCTAAACCGTCCAACCCCTCCATATCCTCTTTATCCAATTCGAAATCGTATATCTGAGTATTAGAAAGTATCCGACCAGAAGTAACGGATTTAGGTAGAGGGATATATCCCTTTTGTAAACTCCATCTCAGTAGGATTTGTGCAGGTTCTTTATCGTGTTTTTCACAGATTTTCAATAAAACCGGATCCTGATAGAGTTTCTTGTCTCCTCTCGCGATAGGTGAATATGCTTGTAGCAGGATTCCATGTTTTTCGCAGTATTCGACAATGGGTTTTTGTTGACACCATGGATGAAGTTCTATTTGGTTGATAGCTGGGATTGGGTGGGGTAGATTTTCAAGATGTTTCACGCCGCTAAGTTATTTATAATCAGCATCTAGTCAATGCTTAGAAGAGTTACATACAAATTCGATACACCGATATCTTTAATCCAACCTTCTTTCTGAGCTTCAGCCAGGGCTTTCCAATTGTTAGCTCGACCAGTATCACCACCCCAAGGAGCGTGGATCAACATCAAATCGATATATTTTGATTCTGATTCGGATTGATCAATCTTCTTCAATGATTTCCTTAGTTCTTTGAGAACGTTTTCGGAGGGGTGGGCTTGGTGTGTTGACATGTATTTTGTGGTTAGGAAGATTTCTGCTCGGGGAGTTTTGGTATTGGATATGGCTTGTCCGACGACTTTGGTCTGTCAGTACTGTCTAGACGCTCGACTTACTTTGTTCATTGTGGTAGGCTTGGGCGCTGTCAACTGGATACCGTTAGTTTTATACTTAGCGCTGTCGGAGGATGACTTACCATGCCTGTATCCAACTTTGATAGCTTCTTTCACAGCCTCCTCGCATTCATCTCCACGAGCTTTGTATACCCCAAACCCAAGTCTTGGGATGGAAGCTCCACTTGGAAGTTTGACTGTAGACTGGAGAGTGAGTGACATGTCTTGTGAGTCTGAAGTTGTTGGTTGTTGTGAAGAGAAATCTTCTGTCTGGGTTGATAATTTATAGAGACGATTCATCATCGTGTCTCACCTCCACCGCCGAGGTGGCAATGGTAAGTAAGTGGCTTTTGGATCTAGGTTCAGTTTAACATTTTCTGATAACCTGAGAGGGTAACAGGATGGTGATCGAAGCTTAGTGTTATTTATAGCTACAATCATCAAGTTTTCAGAGAAGAGCAGCGTGGAAACTACATTCTCCGAGGTGACACAGAATTGGGAGCTTGCATTTCTCAAGAATTGCACTCGAAACCTCGATACGCATCATCATACATGTCATAAATACCATACTGGAGCACCCCAAATACACTTCTCATTCACGGAGTCGTATAAGCGTTACAACATTTACTAGTCGAAACAGATTCTGCAATCGTCGTTAGTCGGGTTTTGATATCCGTAACCATTAGTACGCTACTTACTCTCATTGTTCATGGTCCCACAATCAACATTTCTGAATGCAGCGTAGTAGTCTGAATCTGAGCCTATGGAAGTCTGCTGACGATTGGATGAATATTTCAAATAGGAACAGTATTGTTGGGAAATTGAGTATCCAATCCAATCGCAGTCTAAAATCTGGTAAGTAAAGAACTCCATGAGTTGATTTTGTGGTTAGATGCAAGAACGCACTGGATTGAGATTGACATCGCTGTAAACACGTTTGGACATCGATATAATCTTGATCCTGAGAGATCTGATAGGACATCAGTCATCGTTCAAAAGCAAAGATCAGATACTTACAATCACGAAACCCCCGTTTGGTGCATAACCACTATACTCAGCGAACAATCCATTAGTAAAACTCCCAGAAGTACTACAACTAGGATAAGGACTCCCCGAAACCCTAGATTTCGGTACGAGACTTCGTAAATTCCTCTGACGGATGATTTCCTCTTTTCTAGTCTGACGCGATTGGATGGATCGAGATGGTGGTGGATGCTGCAGGACGTCTTGTGGATTTGGTGGGATTAGGGATTTACGTTCGATGGAGGTGTCGGGTCTGGGCGGGAGATAGGTTGGTGTGTCTCTTTTAGGGTTTAGATGGGTGATTCCGTTTTTGGACTCTATTTTTAGGGAGGATACTAGGTAAGGGAGGGTAAGTAGATATGTTAGAATGTGTATAAGCATCTTTCTAGGTGTTTCAATGAGATATCATTCTCTAAAAAGAACCTACAGGTCTTTATCGTCCGTTCAAATGGTTACCACAAACACCACCTGCCACTTGACTCGCCACTTGCTGAAAAAGGTTTCAATTCGATTTTGCGGTCTTTGGGTTTCAGCCAGAGGTCACTAGTAACACCACATCCCTGTTCAAAAACTTACTCTCAGATAGAGCCATTTAGCCCACCAGAAATCAGATCGACGTACGTACACTTCAATGCAGAACGTCCTCGGCTTCTTCCAATTTCTGATCTCATTGGAATATTTTTCATTACCAATTGGAATTTGCCGCGATACTGAGTGTTTGGCCTTCGTTGGGGGTTACGATTTACTTCGACCATGGCCTTCGATGATTTAGGCTAGCTTTCGATGTCTTCGTTGCTATCCTATCCTTTCCGACGTCGTTCAATACTTGCGAAACTCCTCAGTTTCTCTCCTTTCCCCTTCTCACTTTCCCACCAAATTCACCACCAAATCTCGAATCTTTCTATCAATCCTTGAAATCATCATGCGCAGCATCTCAGAAGTTTATTCTCTTGTTGAGGAACCTCTTCTAGAACTTATTTCTTCTCGTCATGATTCATCCACAGCCAATTGGGCGGTCAAGAAGATCAGCTGTGTGCTCTCCGCACTCCCCGAGAAAGAGTGGACCGAGGTTATATCCACAGTCAATCGAGCTGGTTGGTGTTCTTTAGAGAGTGAGATCGACAAAGACAACGTCAATATCCAGATACGTGGTTATCCAAACGCGATCGATATCACAAAGTTCGTCCAAGGTCCTGAAGGAATTGAAGACACGGTTGATTACATTGTTTTCACCACCATCTTCAATAACTATGATCACATACGCTACGCAGATACTCAAGATCAATACAACGCCGCCAGTTATATCTACGATCAAATCCGAAGCCGCTGCTGCAACCAGGTGATGGAGCGGTTAGCTGGAAACCTTGAGATTAAAATGCGGCAGTCCTGGGAACCCTATCATGTTATCGCTCACGTAGAACAATGCTCGGTTGGTACTATTGTAATGACTGATGTGGTCAAACAATGATGATGATGATGTTATCGAGCCGAAGGTATGCTGTGGTCGGTGTGGGAGGACTAGACGGTCAGGGGGTAGGCAGAAGTTGATATAGTTTTCATCACTTTTATACTGTGGCAAGAAATTTCCGTATTTTACATGCATGAAAACATGTTCAGTACCTACGTTAACAGTATCACTCAATTTCAGCAGCATGAGCACAGCGTTCTGTTACCACATATCTGTTTGAACTCATGATGGCTCCACGATTTCTCTTACAACGGCGGTTCATGAAAAGATAATCTAGCGGTTAAGGCTCAGTGAGAATACTGAGCTCGTGCACCTTACAGGAACGCTGGAGCTGGGAACGCAGGTACAAGGGCATAGTGTTCTCCTAAGTGTATTCCTCCGCTCATGTCTATGTTTTAATCCTTTGTGCTACTTTCTTTTGTCTGTTGTCTTACAATAAAACTGTGTGACGTACAGTACGTATCCAATTCCAGAGCAATTCTCGTTTTTCGCCACCACCAACCTGAAATTTAATAAATTCCAACGACAACACAGTCAACCAAAGGTAAAGATGTCCGAAACCTTCACCTATCCCATCACCCGAGCGTCGCTCATCGAAAATCATATCGCAACAGCCCTCAAGACAAGCCAATTAGTTGGTGAAGTCGAGAAAGCTACAGATAAGATTTGGAACCAGATCGTAATGCTAAGTAAATGCTCTACCCCAGAGACAATACAGAACCTTGCACTCGATGCACAAAGCGTCAAGCCTAAATGGGAGGTCAGGGTGACCAAGAATGAGAGTGTAGAAGAGGGTAAAAAAGGTAGACTTGTGGTTCACATGACAAAGTGTACTGTCTCCAAAGTAGACATCTCAGAATACGAACGCAGAGGCTGGAATATATCCAATGATGTCTCAGACATCTATGATCAATCTTCTGAGAAGAACACTGTCCAAGGCGGGTTCGAGAACACTGGTGGATGTCAATGATTGTGTTGGGTTCAAAGGGAGTTGACGTAGTTGACATCAAGGTGCATACTTTGTCATGAAAAACCTTTGTACTGTTTGTGGCACTGACGACTGCAGCACAAATATGTACACTTTTGAGCTATCCATTGTGGGATCTCCTTTGAGATGAGTCTTCCAATCCAAGATATCGTTTTTGACATTTCTCAGTGGAATTTCTCTCGTCTTTCCTTATTTCCACTCCTATAACATACTCGCCACCCACTTCAAATTCCAATTCAAATCTAATAAATCCATCATGCCCGCTACAGAAGCCTACGATACGATCAAAACACAGCTAGAAAAAGACTTCTCCTCCGATCCTGATAGTTGGCTTGGGAGAAAATCAGTCTGGGCGGTCAACGAGGTCATGAAAGGTCTTTCTAGTCTCTCCAATGAGGAGTGGTCGAAGTTGGCCGAAACCACCAAAGAATTGGGATGGTATGAACATCAAGGTCATGACTATCGTCGTCCGGTCCTCCACATCCCTAGTTGTTCAAAAACCATCGACCTATACAATGCTCTCTGTTCTATAACCGAGGAAAACAGAAAATTTATAAACACAATCCATTCTGCTGTTGATGAAACTTCATCTTACATCAGTTTTACTGACCCTGTTTACTATGTGTATGATCGTATCTATGATTCACTGATAAAGTTCGGTGGTGATCAACTTATACTTCAGCTGTCACAAGACCCCAACTTCTCCGTTAGTATCGAAGAATGTGAATTTTCTGGTGGAGAGAGGGGCGCTGGGGCAAAGATCATAGGCTGTTCGATTGACTCGATCGATCTCAGATATTTCTATCATAGGGGTTTGGAAGGTGTATAAAGATTGGTGAATACGAGTAGACAACGCGCGTGGGAGGTTATTTTGTCTCATTTTGTAGTTGATTGATGAAGATTGATAAAGTTTAGTAGAGCAGCACATTGACAATCTACCACAAGCAAAAGGTCTGTTACGACAAACAAGCGCGATGCTATGATTGCTATGGATGAAATTTGTCTTTCTCCCTGTACCTCGACAAGTTTGCACCACCTCAGTGGAAAGCTTTGTGCGTCTTGGTTTGTGTCTTTTACTCGCAAATATCTATTTTAACATTGCTTGCAGAGCTCTGTTCTGTCCTGATGAAACGGTGCGCCACTATCCTTTCACAGTGGCTCCACAGTTTACTCTGACATGCGTGACCTCTTTTTTTGTCTTTGCCTTCGAAGGATCCACCATTTCCTGACGTGTTAGGTCTGAATATCACCTTTGATAGTTGCTCCACAATTTCATCAACCACAAATGAGCAACATGCCTTCTTTTCATTTATCCCTCTTCATTTATCGGTCTTTGTTTGCAATGACACGGTGACATATTTATACCCCCAGTTTTTAACTCTCTCTCTCTCTCTTCATTCCACTTTCGCCATCAACCAAATCTTAATCTCAACTCCAACTTCACAACTTATTTCAATTTCCAAATACAATACCATGTCACAATCTTCTTCAACCGATCACGACGCTACCATCAAAGATTACATCTTCAAATCTCTCTCCACGGCTCCTATTTCAACATTCACCGGCGACAAAAAAACAGCTCTTGAATCAGCGACAAAAACAATCTTCGATGAACTTCACAACCCGTCTCTCTACAATCCACAAAAATGGTCCGCTTTGAGCGAAGACGCCACTGCTCCCAAACCCAAATGGCAAATCTCCGTCAGCTACAACGACGATAACAGCAAGGTTACCGCCAACATGGAGAACTGCTACGTCAAAGCCGTCGACATCACAAAATCACTCTATGGTCCTTTTTCGGTCTCCAATGATGTCTCTCACCTTTAGGGTTTCAAAGAGGCTGATGCCGTTGAAGAAGGTTTAACTGGGGATCCGGGGGGTAAAAAGTGAATGGGATGACAGAGAGGAGGGAGTAGTCCTTACGAGTGTGGGGTTATGTTTTGATTGTACAGTTCTGTAGTTTTGTTGAATGAATACCATATGAGGAGGATGACATGCTCTGGGTACCGTATAGTATGCTGACAATACGTCTACATTCACGTTCCATGCCCCGCCGTCTTCGCTTCGGAAGGAACCACCATTTCCTAACATGTAAGATCCAAACCACCTTTCATGGTCTCACTACAACATCATCTGACATTAAATAAATGAAAAAGATACAAATATGCGTTCTTTCCATTTGTCCCTCTTCAATTATGGGGTTTTGTGTGCAATGACATAGTGTGATTTCCTTTGTTACCTTTTCCTTTTTTCTCGGTCTTCCAAACAAAAGAGTTTGACATATTTATACCCTCAGTTTTTAACTCTATCCCTCTTTCTTCATTCCACCTTTTCCACCAACTCATACCCAATATCAACTCCAACCTCACGAATTCATTCAATTTCCAAATACAATACCATGTCACCACCCCCTTCAACCGATCACAACGCTTCAACCGAGCACGACGCTGTCATCAAAGATTACATCTTAAAATCTCTCTCTACGGCCGAAATTTCGGGATTCGATAAAAAAACAGCTATCAAATCAGCTACCGAAACCATCTTTGATGAACTTCACAACTCATCTCTTTACGATCCACAAAAATGGTCTGCTTTGTTTGAAGATGCCACTGCTCCCAAACCAAAGTGGCAAATCTCCGTCAGCTACAACGACGATTGCAGCAAGGTCACCGCCAACATGGAGAACTGCTACGTCAAAACCGTCGACATCACAAACTCTATTTATCGTGGTTGGTTGTTCACCACTGATTCAGCCAAGGTTTGGGAGCTAGCAAAGATTGGTGATAAAGAGAGTATAAGTGGTGTTCAGGCAAGCGATAAGTGAATGCAAGAAGGAGGGAGTAGTTTTTGGGATTTCTTTTTGATTGTACAGTTCTGTAGCTTGATTGAATGAATGATATATGAGGAGGATAATACGAGGATCACCTAATGGCTTCAGTGCATTGTGAATTGTGCAGTGCGCTGACAGTACATCTACATTCAAGTTATGTTAGACCACTGGCGATGCTGGCCTTGTTAACGCACATCAAATGGACACGAATTCAATTTTCTCTTTCTTTAGACTCGAGTCTCTCCGTTTCTATCTTCAGTATATTTCAATCCTTTCTGCTTCTTTCATTTTTGAAGGTCTTCGAAACAAATTGTCAGTGGCTCCACAGTTTACTCTGACATGTAAGACGCAAATGCCACCTTTCATAGTTGCTCCACAATATCAACTGACAATAAATGAAAACATGAACAAGCCTTCTTTTCATTCATTCATCCCTCCTCATTTATCGCTCTTTGTTTCCGAGTGGGATTTCCCTTATTGTGTCTTTTCTTTTTTCTTTGGTCTTCCAAACAAAAAGTCTGGCATATTTAGAGCCTCACTTCTTGACGCTTTCCCTCTTTCCTTAATCCACTTTCGCCACCGACGGTTTCTAACATAAACTTCGAAAAGTTACGAGAGCCAACAACAAACATACGTACTTTACGTACATCTGGTAACGATGTCCGAATCCTACAGCGATCGCATGACTCCTTCTGAAAGACAGTCGCTCATAGAAACTCACGTTAGAAAAGCTATCAAGTCAAGCAACCTCATTCCCTTGGCCGATAACCTCGAATATGCTGTCTATAAAATCTGGAGAGTGATCTCCACACCTACTGATTTCTCACAAGAGAGATTAGACAACCTTGCATTCGATGCAAAAAGCGACAATCCTAAATGGGAGGTCACGGTAACCAAGGACGAGAATGCAGAAGAGGGTGAGGAAGGTAGTGTTGTGGTTCACATGACGAATTGTCATGTTCTCAAAGTAGACATCTCAGAGTGTGAAACCGACGATTATATCATGTGCAAGAATCTCTCAGAACTCTTCGATGTTGTCCAGCGGAACTCTGAGAACAATGGTGAATCCCAATGATTGTTTAGGGCTCAACGGGCAGGCAGAAAAGCAAGTCAGGATAGGGGCAGTGAGCATGACAACTGGGAGTGAAAGTATAGATAAGGAGGCAGTAACTGGTGGAGATGTATTTGTGAAATCGTAAAGTGTCTGTACTTCCGTTTATGTATGCCGTTGCCATCACTTCATGTAAATTACAAAATGAATCTCAACAAAACGACACTACATCCAGTACAAACCACTAATGACCGACCATCTTCATAGAATACTCGTTATATCTAGCTCCAACAGGTTTAGCCTCTTCAATCAACTCTCTCAACTCCTTCAATTCCTCGACATCAAGATCGACACTCCCAGCCCCGAAATTCTCAGTCAACCTTCCACTAGTCTTCGTACCCGGAATAGGAATCGCTCCTTGGGCAATGACCCAGGCCAAAGCCAATTGACTTGATGTACATCCCTTCTTCGCAGCGAGTTTTTCAAATTCGTGGACGATTTTAAGGTTTTTAGGCATGTTCTCAGCGTTGAATCGCGGGATCGTACGGCGTATATCTCCTTCTTCGAAATCTTCTTGTTTGGTGTATCTGAAGTTAGATGGGTTACTTGGGTTTGGACTCACTTTCCAGAGAGAATCCCCTTGCCTAATGGGGAGTAGGCGATAATTTGGACACCCAATTCTTTGGCGGTGGCAATCAACCCGTTCTCTTCGTGATCGGTGAACCATGGGGAGTATTCAATTTGAAGGGCGTCGATTTTAGCAACTGGTTGGTTAGAATGTTGTGATACCGGGTACACTCACTTGAACAAGCTTTACGTAAAGTAGCAACTCCACATTCACTCAATCCAATGTATTTACATTTCCCAGCTTTTCTGATACCGTCCAAAGCGGTTATTGACTCTTCTAGTGGGGTGGTTGGATCGATACGATGGATATAGTAGAGATCGGGGTATGAACCTAGACGTTCTTTACTGCCTTTAATGTATTGTTGGATGTGACTAGCTTTGTTGGTGATTACACCTAAATTAGCTTCGCCGTTGAGACACTGGTTGTGTTAATATATACCTGTCGTTAGAATAGAATGACCTACGGCAAAACCACATTTGGACGCCAGAAAGACTTTATCACGACTACCGGTTTGTCTGAAGAAATCACCGATGAGCTTTTCGTTGTGACCTTTACCGTAGACTACGGCTGTATCCCAGAAGGTACAACCTAGTTCTAAAGCTTTTTGAAGTGTTTGATGAGAGACTTCGTCATCAGCTGGACCATAACTTTGAGAGAAACCCATACATCTGAGTTGTTTAATTAGTATTGTTGCGGATTGCTTAAACGAAGGGGACCTACCCAAAACCTGGAACTGGAACTTTTATATCTTGGAAGGGAAGTGAAGCGACCATTGTGTTTGCGAACTAGTGTTGATAGGAGATTGTTTGTAGTAAGAAACCAAGAAGAAAGTCTCCCGCTGCTGAAGTATTTATATGTATCTTTGCGGAACCACCCTCCACCAAAATACTCTGTCGTCAGAAGTATCCTCCACCAAACTCCACCAAATGAGATCAACAAAGTGGAGGTCAGCAGGCCAAATCGGTTGATCTTCGGGTAAATGGGGATACTCTGGAATTCGAGTTTGATGCATGGGTGTGGAGTCTATCTGGACTGGATGTTGACAGGTAGAGGTGGAGAAGGAGTAAGAGTCGAGTTGATGTTGATATTGAGGTGAATGTACGAGGACAAATGGAATATTGAGCCAGTATGTCTCCCAGTGATGACGGGAAGATGCCACGCCACGCCACTGTTCTCCTGCACTGATACAGACTGAGAACACGCCTGCACCATCACTTGAATTACACCCATTTCACATCACTTTTATTCAATCCATGTCATGAATCAACCCCCAAACAATGCCAACAAATCGTAAGAATTCAGTCTCATCAATCTCTTCCTCAAGAAGTCGTCAACCCCAACCTCGTTCTCTACGTGTTCCATCCAATCTATCAAGAGTTTCAGTTCCATCCCTTTCATTAGTCTTTGCGCAAGGTGATTCATCACTGCCGACTCAATCTTCCAATGTCAACAATCAGCCATCTCTTCGACGACAGGGTGCTACCTCTTCTCCCTCTGAGGAAGCTTTGACTCGTCAATTAGATAGAGATACTGGTGGCGAAAAGATGGGGATGCGTAGCAGGAGAAGTAGTTCGGCTACTGTTAATTTATCTGGTAGAGTTCCAGGGAGTCCAAGTCCCAGTGTCACACCTGATGTTCAAGAGGAGGATGAGGATGGGGATGGCATGGAGTCTTTGCCTGTAGCTGGACCTTCGACTTTGGCACCACAAGGTTATGATGTGGATCAAGTCCAAGCGGTGTCAAGGCTTAATCCCAAGAAATCTTCTTCCTGGTTAAGATGGTCTTCACCTACACCTTCATTTCCAAAAGCTCCATCAGTCAAGGGTAAAGAGAAGGATATGGGTGATGGTGTGGATACTTCTAAGGTTAATCCGATAGAATCGACATCGACACACATAACGTCATTAAATCCCACGGAGCCAATCATCACATCGACACAACCGTCGTCCCATCGTACTCCAATAGAGCAAGAGTTATCATCAACGAATCCAATGCCACCCAACCCACAAACCACGTCTAGAGGATGGTGGGGTCGAAATACTCTGGAAACAAAGGAGAAGCACAAGGAAATTGTCAAAGATTCGACCCCAGTACCGGAACTTCCTGTGCAACCATCACCTGTAACGTTTACAGCACCGATCGAGACGACTGCGGAACAATCTCTCACTCCATCTGAAAGTCCAGTAATTGAACCAGTTGTTCCTGTCAGAAGCTCTGGGGAAACCACTCGACCTTCGAAAGGATGGAGGGGGTATATTTGGGGTACAGCGGAGGCTGCTGTTGAGAATGGTCATGTTGCACCACAGAGTGAGACTCCTCCAATGGCACAGGAAGAAGTCGTGTCAAATCCTCCAGTACCAGAGGTTACAGCTCCAACCCCAGCTCCGGTGGACCCTGCAGTCCAACAATCCACCGACGCGATCGTGCCAACGAATCAATCCAATTGGTCTTCATATCTCTACAGCATCGTTATACCCCAGGTTAACCCACCTCAACCTAAGACTCCTCCCAACTCCAACCTTGTCCTCCCCACCTCACCAACAACAGACCAAAAACCAATAACCTCTACACCTCCACAAGCACCACCCACCATACCGCCTGCACCAGATTTGTTGGTCGAGACTGCAACACCGAAAGGGGGAGTAGTCGACACAGCAGCGTCCTCACGTACAGCCTCTCCAAGTCGGAAACTATCAACAACCCCTTCTTCAACTGGATGGCTCAACTACCTAGCTCTCCGCGCTGGTCAAAAGAAGATCACAGCATCAACGAAAACTGGCGGATCTGGTGGTGAACCCAGAAAGAGTATAGAGGAGGAAGTCATGGATTTAGAAGGAGATCCAGATTTCCCTGCTGCTGATGGTGCCAAACCGATTGAGAAAAAGACAGACGATAAAGGGAAAGTCTCGATTGTCGCTAAAGATCCCAAGGGGAGTTTATCGATACGCAAGAAACGTCTATCCAACGGGTCACTGGCGTCTAATGGGACACCCGTACCACTTTCGTCATCACCTAAACCAAGATCTTCTCTCGAAGTCCCAATTTCCAACAGCTTAGGTACCACCTCAGCCCTGCCACCACCACCACTCCAACCCTCCCATCAACCTAATCTAGTGATCCCATCTTTCTCAACCACGTTCGATCGACCACCAAGGTCACTCCCACCCCTTCCTCCAGTCCAGGAAAGTGGGAAAGGTATCACGGCGACGACGACTGGACTGGCATGGAAGGCAATTGGGGCGGTTGGGAGTTATGTTTATAAATCCGAGGATGGGGATTTGGGGGAGAGTAGGGGAAGGAAGGAAGGGAGGAGGGTTGGGAGTGATTTACCTAGGAAGATTGGGTTGGGAGGTGGGAATCCGGATGATGGGTGGAGAGACGTCAAGAGGGTAGTGGTTGTTGGTGTTCATGGATGGTAGGTTGATTATGATTCGTTTGTCCGTGCTAATGACTATAGGTTTCCTGCTAAAATGCTCAACTCGTAAGTGGATTATTGCGATACCTCTCACCTTTAGTGTCATTGGCGAACCCACCGGTACTTCGACAAAATTCGCCAACATGATGGGTCAAGCTGTTAAGCAGTTCTTTGACGAAAAGGGTGTTTCAGATATTCGATTGACATTAATACCTTTAGAAGGGGAGGGAACGATCGATCACAGAGTTGACAAGTGGGTTATCACCAAGACTAATACTGACAATTGGCAGACTGTTCAAGGCCTACCTCTCAAACCCAGCATGGATCAACGATCTACGTCGAGCCGACGCCATCTTCTTCGCTGCCCACTCTCAAGGCTGTATCGTCACCACACATCTTGTTTCACGCCTCATCGCTCAAGGTCATATAAGGACCGCGTTGAACGGAGAAGCGGTAGTCAGATGTGAATGGGCTTTTGGACCTGTTGGGGTCATCCCTTCAGGTGGACGGAAGGGACGATTGGGTGACGTAGGGGAGACTAAAGGTGGGAGACAGAAGGTTGCCATGTTGGCCATGTGCGGGGTACATCTTGGACCACTTTATTCGATCTCGACTTCTACCGTGATTCAACCTTACTTGCAATGGTTTGAGAACGCCGCTGCGAGGGAGTTGTTTGAGTTTCAAGATACCTCTTCGGCCGTTTCGCAGGCCTATCAAAAGGCTTTATCGATGATTCTGGAGAACGACGTGAGGATTGTACTGCTGGCTTCGTTGAACGATCAAGTGGTGAGTGAGACCTGAAACGCTGTTACTCACACTTAGGTGCCTATATACGGAGCGTCTTTCTCATCTGCGAATCACCCTTTACTGCTTCGAGCACTTTTTGTGGATGGAGCCAGTTATGCGGCTTCTGATTTTATGACGAATCTGTTGTGTTTCGCTTTCATGTTGCGAAACGCTGGAATCGATGATCAAGGTTTGGTTGAGCATCTGTCAGAAGCTACAGCGGGAAGTTTGACCGGTACGTCGGGTCGTTCACGAACTGGTACTGACTGTATTAGGAGTTGGTCATTCTTCACCCTACGAAGATCCAGGTTGTTACAACCTAGCCGTGAAATATCTTTTCCATGCGGCCCCGACTCATCAACCTTCACCGCCGCTATCGATCGAACCTTTCTCAGCTAGAGACGCGAGAAACGATTTCGAACTGCCTTGGATCATGAGAGCTCTCGTTGATTCCTTGGAGGTTAAGGATTTGTTCCCCGGGGAGCTGAGGGATTTGAAAGAGGGAGTGGTGGGTTGGAAACCTGTCACCAAGGCTTTAAAGGAGATAAAACGGAGAGTAAGTTGTTTCTGCGTTTAATTGGATTCTACTGATCGCCACTAGCTCGAACCTATGGCTGGACGCCCTTCGAAACTGAAATCTTCACTTCAACCATCGCCTTCATCGACTTCGTTGAACTCGCAGAAAGAAGCGGCGCAAGGAAAAAGTTTAGGTAAGAGTCGTTTATAGGTGGGATGGGATTTTGGGTCTTGTTTGTATACTAACCACCGGGTTCAGGGTTGAGAAAGGATTGGTAGATTTATTGTAGATCTTTGGATACCGCGCATTGGATTTGATACCCATTTTATTTGTAGAACATGATGTTGTTGTCATTATGTATAGAGATCATATGCGTTCTGGTTCGTGCTGTAGTTTAACGGGTGTTACGGTGAAATACATACATGGGAGGCATCGCGTCTGCATCAAAACCAGGGCTGTAACAGCCCCTGCATGAATGATATGAGAGAGAACGTGGTTATATTGTAACACTGACATGTTATAGACTGTACGGAGACATACACCCAACCACGTTATTGAATCTAGCTTGGTTACTCGTCGTCCTCACGTAGCCTATAATCGTCCCATTCGACAAGACACTGAAGGTCTGTCCAGGTATCTAATTCTTCATAGACCCCCTGAATACTTTTGAAACCGTCAAGCATGTCTAATTCTTCCTCGAACATCCCTTTTCCTTCGTCGCCAAGCTCTTCCATGATACTCTTGTCATGCAATATTTCTCTGTCTAGTTCTAAGAGGTTATTGTAATCACTAACTAGAGCGTTCGTAGCGTTTACCCACTTTTCACGTTGTTGTTCTTTGGACACATGACTGTTTCTACATGCTGTGTTGGTCAAATCTCTCAGAATTCAATCGTGTGATAGAGTGTACTGGGATGCAAACCAGCAGTAGAATCGAAAGTGTGGTTGGTAGCTTCACGGTCTCTTCTGGTGAATGCGAAGATTACAGATTTCTAAGAACAATATGACAAGTTACTCTCCGAACAAAGACACATGTACTCTTGAACTCACCCAGTATTGTGTATTCCTCTTCTCCCGTTGATCATCAAATTGGCTGTGGCTAATTACAGAGTGAAACAGCGCAGCACCTCTAGTTGTAAAAGAATGATGATTGAAGGCTGGTGGATTGCTAAAGTAGTCTCTCCTGTGGTAGAGGATCGGGGCCCGGAAGGTACTTTCTAAGAAAGACATTGTTCGTATGAGGAAACAGATGGTGGCGAATAAGTCATTTATACACCAAGCTGGTCTTCTGTCCAGCTCCACCAAATGCAAGGAAATGTCGTGACAGTGATTCTCAGAAGACAAAGGAAAAGTCACTCTTCAAAAAACCTTTTCCCGAAGCCCAGAGCACTTTCTTACGTTGAAAGAAAGGAAATCGCCAGTGCCACCAAAGTTATTTTACCATTTCGACTCAATTTACCGATACCAAGCGTTGTCTCCTTTTAATAGAGCTGTAGTGACTCTAGTTATCTTCCGATAGCTATGCAGTCATCAATTCTCCCATCAAAGGACCCCCGTAGAAAAGTGGCAGGGTCCGTGCACAAACATTTCTGGGAGTTGTTCCAATTTCGTTTTGGGATCCAATTATCAAATTTCTTTTCCATCCTATTCGCTTACCCTGAGCATAAATCTAGGCACTGCCTTATAAACCACGTGGCCGACGTCGATTATTGGCAAAGAACGAGTCCAAGATGTTGTTGTTGGCAACATCCATGAATTAATAAGGCAGAGTTAGATTTCTGACGAGATTGTCCTCCAGTCTGCCTAAATAATCATTGTCCCGTTGGAATATGAACAGAAGTATGCCTTATTCTTGTTCTCCAGTTTGAAAAACGTTCAAACTGATACGAAATCTATTGGAAATCAAAAACCCCCTCTGACATATATAAACCGACTCCAAATCGACGCTGTTTCTTCAATTCTTCATTCTCTTTCCCACATCTACTCCCCAGCGACCATCTACACACCATGTTATCAATCAATATCCCATATTCCCTTACACCCGAACAGATCTCTTCGTTCAACAACAACGGGTACCTCATGTTACCTGATTTATTGACTTCTGATGAAGTTTCCGAATTACAATCTTGGGCTAGAGACGTTAAAGCTTGGCCTAATAGGTTTGGTGAGCATATGCCTTATGAGGAGACCAGGAGTGACGGTACTACTGGGCTATGTCGGTAAGTCTTTTATTCCCACTCGGATATAGTTCGTAACTGATATCATTGGGTAGTACCGAGAGTGAGTAGATGTAACATGGCAGTGTAATCTGCTAATCATTAATAGACTACGTCAAATATCATCAAGGTTTCAATGACCTCTTTAGAGGTAAAAGATTGGGCGGTATCCTGTCTGAATTAATGGGCGAACAAGCGGTGTTGTTCAAGGAAAAGGTAGATTACCTTTCGTCATGTCTATATCACTAACTCTGGTGTAGATCAATTACAAAGAACCAGGTGGATCTGGTGGTTTCGACGCTCACATCGATGCTAGGTATGTTTGTTGACAGAAGGGCATGAACTGGTTGACCGCTTTCTAGTGCATACAACCACGCCGGGGCTAATAAACATCAAACGTTCCTTATGGCCGTTGATGACATGGACATGTCAAATGGTTAGTCCACATTCCTTGCTATCTTAGTATCAAGCTGACATCACCAAGGTTGTTTGGAAGTTGTCAACGGTTCCCATAAAGTTGAAATCCCACTTGCCGCCAATCGTGTAAGTCCCACGTTTGTACTTCACCAAAACTAATGTATCTTTCTCAGTGTATTGACCCAACCTGGGAATCTCAACAACAATGGACACCAGTTCCCATGCCCGCCGGTGCCATTTTACTCTTCGGGTCGTATTTGGCTCATAGATCTGGGGCTAACAGTAGTCCCAAACCAAGAGCTGCGATTTATGCTACGGTGAGTGGACTTTGTTATGTTAACGTTGACTGACACTTCTCTTTAGTACAATGGCATCTCCGAAGGTGATAACCATGATTCTTATTATGAACATCGTAGAAAACTTTGGCCACCTACTTTTGAACGTGTTGCTGGTGAGAAATATTCGGAGGGTGCCATGATTTGTGAGTAGTTTTGAGAGCTTACGATTCTTCAGATGACTGACGTTCATGTAGATGCTTGTGAGTGTTAATCGATGATTATGGATTTGGTATTGACGAATATGTAGACGGTAGCCCAATGGCCGGAGGTGAGTCATTTTACAGTTCATGAACAATTACTAAACCCACATTCAGGTAAAGAAGCTATTGCGGAGACACTTTCCAAATCGAATGAACCGGCCAAAGATCCCAAAAAGATCGTCAATGATTTATTCGAGTTACTAGAAAAGTGGGTACTCGCACTCGAACTGGACTGATGAAACAGACAAGGTCAAGCAGGATACATTGGTGAAAACATTTCACAATTGGTACGTAACTATCATTCAGGTTTAAACACACCATCAAAGCTGATAATACTATTATTTAGGAACACTCCCTCCAAGCTGCCGAATCAGCACGTCAATCAGGTGCAGACGACGCTACGATCACAGCAGCCCTATTACATGACGTCGGTCAATTTTTACCCCATTCCCAAGCGAAGGAGTTGATCACAAACGGTCAATCAGTCGGTAGAGCTAGTCATGAAACCATAGGTGAAATGTATCTCCAAGACCTGGGATTCCCTAAAAAGGTTTATGAACTGGTTGGAGCTCACGTCGTTGCTAAGCGGTAGGTTTTTCACAATGAAAGTAAGAGTTAGGACTGATACCGATTAGATACTTGACAGCAACCGTCCCAGGATATTTGAATTCGCTATCCAACGCCTCAAAAGCTTCACTCAAACATCAAGGTGGTCCATTCAACCCCCAACAGGTTGAAGAATTCGAAAAAGATCCCCTGAAAAACGAAAAATTGGCTTTGAGGACTTGGGATGATGAAGCTAAAAGAACGGATATCAAGGCTCCTGGTTTGGAAAGTTTACGCGGGGTTGTTGAAGGTGTTTTGAGAGGTTAGTGGAGGGTTGGATTGTATGCGGATCGTCTTTAGTTGGCGTTTATGTTCTATTTGATGTTATTTTTGTTCCTCTTTGAGTGTTCCGGCGTACTGTACTCGCTGCTGTTGCGGGACGATCTACCACCCCTGCCATTCAGCCACCGATTGATTTCTTGGCGTTTTACCTCGGTGATCCAGTCAACTTTATTCAAGATCCAGTCAACCACAAATCAGATACATATATAAACGAGAGTCTAATTCTATTCCTCTTTAACTTCAATAATCCCCACTACCACTCACTCACAATGTCAGACGTTCTACCCAACTGGTGGACATACAGTTTCCTAGCTTTCGAATCGGTGAGTAGAAAGTTATCAACATAACTAAGGTTCAGATGATTCTAGGCGGTATAACCTATAACAACCTCTTCAACCCGTTCAACAATTTCAAAGATTCATTACCAGATTCATACGACCCTACAACTGATTCTTTGAAAGTTAGTAAAAGAGTTCAAGTTGTTAGTGGGGGAACTGCTCTGGGTACGGCGTCTTCCCACTGTCATGTCACTTCATCATGCTCATTAGCTTAGCCAACGGACTCCTTCTCAGTGTTATCTGGGTCGTTACGCTTTTCGCTAAGAATCAATTGAACTCGTATCCCGTCCTACAAGAAAAATTGATGATGGACCTAGTTGGTGCATTGACAATCTCTGATGTGAGTTCGTCGTTAGAGTGTAGAATAGAACTGACGTCTTATAGCCTATCTTGTAAGTACATCTGTCACCACAATCAATAAGTACATATATCTTACCCCTGTCCCACAGAATCGCGATCTTCGCCTACAATCTACCCAAAGACTTGTTGTTCAAACCTTCAAAATGGAACTCCAACATCAAAGGTCTGTTCTATGGTGTTCCCGTTGGAATGGCTTTCAAGGCGTCGTGGATGCTTGGTTATGGACGGGGATCTATTTGAGGTGTGAATTGATTAGTCCACGTCGTGGGATTCGTCCTTGGATGGTATCGTGTGGACTCTTATACAATCGTTTTCATCTTATGAATCTATAACAGCTAATAATACAAATTCTCGTCATGTGTACAAAAACCCAAAAACGATCCCTCGCGGCTAGACAGTATCACTCCTTATCCTCCACCTCCTCAGTCCCATCTTCATCAACCCCTGAACCCCATTCACTACCGTCTCCACTCGTTTGTCGTCCAATCCCAGAATTAACATTGAAATACATGACAGGTATCGTACCTGGAGTAAGCAAATTCGGGGAATGCACAATTGTACCTCCAACAGGTGAATCAGTGTTGGAATTCGAGGTGGGATCAGAGTTTGAGTTTGAATTCGAATTCGAATTCGAATGAAAAATCGAATGCTGGGTAATCTGAACGATCGGATCACCTTGATACCCCTCCACCCGTCTGTCTAACGCTGACTGACGTAAATCCATCGATAGCCTATCCCCACCCTCCTCATCATTCTGATTCTGATGTTGTTCCCTGAAAACAGCTTTCGCACGATGTAAATCCCTACTAGCAGATCTAGAATTGATAGTGAAAAGAATAGACAAAGCGTACAACTCTGTTATAACCTCCAACAGCACCCAGAAGAAATTCGAACATGTCCGACGTGAAGCTGGTGAAGATAAAAAGATTATACACATGACCGCACCGCAGATATGGGTGAGTAAAACGGTTTCCAGGGTTAATTTGATGGTTCTGTTGATTAGACCGATACGTTTGCCTGATTTTTGGGAGGTGGATTTGGATTTTAGAAGGACGGCGATGAGGATTAGGGTTAGTAGACCGTCGGTTAGGGCTGTTAGACCCATCCAGGAGATGGCGACTATTTGGGATGGGACACCGATGGTTCGTGAATTGAAGATTTCGGGGGTGACGAAGGGATCGTTAGCCCATAGTCGGGCTGTTATTGCGAGACTGGGGTTGGGTTAGTGTTGGACGATGGAAGGGATGAATGTAGAGGTTGGAGGGATGGAGTTGTCTACTCACGCTACGCCCATACCTAATGTTATGGTGGGTAACACTACAACCCCTAAACCAAACCACCAATTTCTACCTGTCAAGATCCAAGCCCGTCTCCCGAAATACAACTGAGCAGTGAAAGCCATGAGTGGGATCTAGTGCGAGTGTCAGCGAGCACCCAATGAACCGCAATCCTAAATTTAACCCACCAAACCATCCTGCACACTCAGTGGCCACCAGAACTCCCCCCAAACCCCTTCCGAATCGTTAATCCCATCAACGAAATAATGGTGTAAAGTCAATATTATAATGACGATTTGGAACGTCGACAGTATCCAAACCCAAGTGACTGTTAGATGACTATAGGAGTATGTGTATTTCGTGTAGAAACGATGGATTTGGGTCAAGTGGAGTCCGTATAGTATACACTGGAATTTTCATATTAGTATGATTGGATTGGGAGAAGACTGGACTTACGGCAAAACATGATCCGATGAGATAGCCTGTTGGTTCTACTGGGAACGGATTGTTGCTTGTTGACATTGTTAATTCATTGAGGTTGTTGTTGATATTTAATAGTTAGGAAAAGTGAGAATAAATTTTTCTATTCGTGTAAGTTGTATACTCGTACACAAATCAGGTCCACAGTAAGTTACTTTCTCAGGTGTTCCTATACTCTCGATCCATAGGATCTGCGAGTACCTTATCAGGAAGTTTACGGTAACTCAGGAATGAAAAACTATCCCTGCGCCTATCAGCCACCTGAACGTTTACCCTGTGCCACGAACGCGAAGAACAAGGTCTAAAGTCGATCGATTGTGATATATACATATTCATCTTTACAATCCCGGGGAATTTAATTCTGTCAAAGAACTAGTTAATCTGAATCTATCTCGATGATATCATCTTCGTCGTCTTCATCGTACGTCTCTCCGAACGTGAAATCATCTTCGTCCAGCATCGTCATATCGACAACTTCTCGAATTGGAGGTGAAGGTGATCGAGGGGGTGTAGGTTCTCGAGCACGTTTGGAAACGTCTTTCTTGATATTGTTTCGTAGTGTTGTTCCACCACCTAGAGTTGCCCATTTATCGGCCGCTGCAGTTGTTTCAGGTTTGGAGTTGGAATTGGTAGCAGTTTGTGTAGGTTGCGTCGTCTTCCCTCGTAACGTCGTACCAGCTCCTCCGAACGATGTTGGACCTTGAACCTCGTTAGGATCAACTTTCTTGACGACTTTGCTCGAATCGAATGGTATATATTTGAACCCGAAAAAGAATTTCCCTTCTGGTAGGACAAGGGCTGCAGGGACTTTTCGACCTTCGTCGTTGAGTGATTCTGGTGTAATGATCTTGGGTCCACTACGCATGGATCAGTATTGACCCCAGCACACGATATCTACTCACTCCATCTTCGCTAGCCTACTCAACCCCTCAACCTCCTCAATCTTCTTTCCTTTCCCCTTGACTCGTCTCCCACTCAAACTCTGACCGATCCCAGTGAAAACATCAACATTCTCACCACCGCCAACAGAATTTCTACCGGATGAAGCTCTTGAATCGGGTCTGGACGAACTGGCTGATACAGAAGTGGTTTTACCAAGGTCGATCTTGAGTTTATCAGCCATTGTTGGGATTGGGGCTGGGGCTGGTCGGGCGGGTTCGACATAACCGACTGGGGTTTCGAAATCAACCTCTAGATCTGTATCGATGACTGAAATTCCTGGTCCTTCGGGGACTGTTTCCATGATTAGGAATTCGAAGGTAAGGCTGTTGTAGGTGATTTCGATAATGTCACCTTTGGATAGACAGGAATAGTTGCGGAGAGCGGATTCGAGGCTGGAGATGTTAATTGGGTTTTACAGGATAGACCTACACTGCCTTGGCATCTGCAACTTCCAAGAAATCAACAGATTGAGCTTGAATCTTGACCAATTTGCCTTTTGGTAATTTACATCCGACAACTTTGATAGGATCACCTTCGTTGAGACCAAGGGTTTTCATCATCTATCGGTGGTTAGCTTTGGTCGATAGATTTATAGCTAACTTACCCAAGCTGGTAAATGGACAACACCTTCTTGAGCGACGAATTCGAGGACACCTGCGTTGGTATTGTTTACTGTTGGATTACGGGGATTGATGAGATTGAAATTCCATGGTGAGGAGATATCAAGGGAGGCTAGGATGTTGTTTAAGCGTTTGATCTAGTGTCAAGATTCCACCTTGACTTACACAGTTTAGCCAGAGCTGATGGAGGCATGATGACTATTGATTTATCAGCTATGGCTCGTGTCGAAACAGCTGATTACCCACTTTTGCCACCATACAACAATTGTGGACGTTCGTTACCACCCATAACAGCGACTGAATAAGCTTTAAAGTAATCGTCAAAGGCACTGAGATGTGTGGTTAGAACATGCAAATAGCTTTGAGGTTGATTATACACACCTTGGCGGGGTTTCTCTCGCATAGTTGCCCATTCCCATACCCATGAAACCACCTCCCATGCCCATACCCATCATCTGGGCCAAGTAACCACTGGGACCAGCTCGTGGGGCTGGATAGTTGTTGTCGTCTAGAACGGAGTTAGGGGAGAAACGACAGGAGATGACGGTAACGAGTGATGACGAGAGGATGTGATTTTGGATGGGATTCATGAAAACTGGATGAAAAACCTACCTTCTTCATCGTCGTATCCGTGATTCATGGTGTGGGTGTGTTGTGGATGATTTGTACAAGGATATGAAGATGATTGTGATGATAAATGTTGTTGAAATTGGAAGAGAAAGATGAAAAGAATGGGATGGTTATTTAGTGGAGGTGACGATGCGTCATTCCCTGCCTGACACCATCAATTTCTAGAATGTTAGGCTCACTCTACCGTGTATTACTTTACACCTCCTCACTTTCACCACCCCCATTACACCACCAACATCAACGATGTCATTCACTCCCTATCCATTGTCACCACCTTCCACCTCGACCTCAATTTTCCCTTCAACCCCCATAACTCCCCTCTCGCCCAATGTCAAACAAACCTCTCAACCGATCACTAGATCACGAACACTCTTCTACATTTCCATCAGAGATTCCTCAACTTCCGGATCGTTCAATCGGAGAGGTGGTCGAAGGGATGGAAGGGAATATGGGGGGATGGGGATGGACGATGAAGAAGAAGAGAGTACGGGGTTGATTGGAGCTGGGACTGGGAGAAATGGGTTTGTCGGTTTAGACGTAAAGACTTTACCGCCGAAATGGTAAGTCCTCTGCGTTGCATTGGTTGCAATTATTGACGATTTCATAGGGTCGACGTTAGTGAAGAAGTTGAAGAACTTTTATCAAGAGCCAAAATCAAGAGTATGTCGAGGATCCGTTGAATCCTACTCCAAGTCCTTACTCACACCTCCGTAGTCTCGGGTTTAGATAAACTTCATGCCAAACATGTCTTACCGGGATTCACAGATCGAACTCAAGAAGAGAGAGAGATAGAGAAGCAGACCACTGATATCACCAGGGTAGGTTCACTTCTCTCAAGCAATGGCCCATGACCTAATGTAACCACCAGGACTTTCGTAAATGCACGAACCTGATCTCATCAATTCAACCAACCAAAAACTCCAAAGTCGAAACGGTAACTGCTAAAAATGTTCAACGAGGACTAGCAGGCAAGGTCCAAGAGATATCTGCGCAGTTTAGGAAGAAACAAAGAGTGTATATGCAGAGTGGGTTGACAACTCATTCGGTAAAGCTCATCACTGAAACTCCATAGAACTCCAAGGTCACGCCATTAAAAACAAAGATTTATTAGCAGCCTCTGGAGCTATCACCCTAAAGGGATCGGACGTGTACGACGAACTAGAAGCAGACGAGGAAGCAGTAAGTCCTTCCTCACCTTATGACCAATCACTCACCCCTCCAGTCCAAAACCCAAATCCAAAACCAAACCCTCACATCCCATTCAGCCGATCTGAACATCGAACAACGAACCAACGAAATCACGCAGATAGCCAACTCCATCACTGAACTGGCAGATTTGTTCCGGGATCTGGGAGGGATGATAGTGGAACAGGGAACTGTACTTGATAGTGTTGAATATAACGTTATGCAGACTGCTAGGGAGTTGGAGGCTGGGGTTGTAGAGTTGAAAGTGGCTCAGAAGTGGGTCATCTCTCACTCGAATTTGATTTGTACTGACTGGGATGTAGGTACCAAACTAATACTGGTAGACGACGGTGTATACTATTGTTGATACTGATCATCATCGGTTTGATCATCGTACTCATCTATAAACCTAAGAAACATGTTGGAGGGGGAGGGGATCATCCTTATCTACCGAAACCACCGGACTTGGATCACATCCCTATAGGTGATAACGAGGAGAGAAGTTTTTGGGGGATTTGAAAGAGGACATCGTTTAGAGATTTGTTTTGATACCACGCATTTATCTTTTATACCTTTTATGGAGTCGGTCATTCCGATACGTCAAGGCGAGATGATGGATAGACATGATTTTAGGAATGTCACAGTGTGACTATAGTACCAGTACGATTTTCATCAGATCAATGGATTCATTCCACCTTTCGAATACATATCAACTTTCACTGTTACTTTGACTACGAGGTATATACAACTGAACCCATTTCATCCACTTTATACTCGTACCGCTCTCACTCTCTGTCTCCAATAACATCAATCAAATTGTTGTGATACAAATCGCCTAAACCTTCTCCTATCATCTCGCTATCCCTCGAAACAATTTCTGCAGCGGATTGAAGAGTACCATTGTTACAATTCTCAAAGTCGTGACTTGCTTCAAAAGGTGATCGTAAATGAACTCTGAAATCCCTATTATACGACTCCGATCGACAGCCATCAACAACTTGTTGCTTGAATCCCTTCTTTCGATCAAATGGTTGCTCTGTGACTCTGCATTGATAGCCCTCGTTGTCGTTGAAGGAAACGGTTGTAAATTGAATGTTATCCTTCCATGGAACCATTTCAACCACTTGAAGGATCTCTTCATCGACTGATATGGCGACCGAAAAGAATTTGGAGTCTTTGACGACTCTTTCTATTTCTTGGAACGTCTCTCCCAAAGAACCTTTGATATGTTGTTTCAAATCACTTCCTAAGCAATAAAACCAACCAGAACCTCCCTCTTTCTCTGGTGAAATTTCGATTCCTGATCGATGGAAGAAATTCTTCAGCAATGACGGATTCGATTTAGCATTTAAAATCGATTTACCATTGACTTGAGCAATCCCTTGGGCGAGTTCGTAACCTTGTCTGCAAACTCCATCGATGATCTTTTGGTATCTCTCTCCTTCTTTGTACGACAGTGGATTATCAATGAAATAAGTATACTTTCTTGAGTTTTCTCCACGTCTTTGAATACTATCAACAGCTTTGACCAACCTGTTTTCCAGTGATTTACCCATCATATCGAAATGTGTCTTGACTAGAACGGATTTGGAACCGTTGTGGACCTGAACCAAAGAAACGGATAAGAATTTACGATCACCATCCCATTTTTCTCCAGATTGAATACTGAAATCAGCAATCAAACCTTCATTGGATGATATAGCGAATGAATGGTTTTTAGCACCATTGAATTTGATTAGGTCTTGAACCTTGCGACCGTTGAGCTCGAAGGTGTTGAATGAATCACCCATGGTGGTTTTGATTGTTTCTTCGGAGTAGAACTTCCAATCGAAGTTGATTGATTCGGACTCGGACTCGCTGTCAGAGTCGGTATCTGACGATGCTGTGCTGTAGTTGTCGGACAGATTTAATTCTTCCATTTGCGTCTTGGGATTTGACTTGATGTATTTGGAGTGTTAGTATTGATTGAATGATAAAGTAAAAGAAAGAAAAAGAATTTGGGGGATTTCTTTCAAAAACCCCTGTTACCCAGAGAATTCGTTTGGAAGACACCAATGGCTCCACCGTATGAAAGGTGGTCAGTTTTCATTTAACAATGGGGTTTTCAATTGGAAGACTATACAGTATTTTCCCAATGAATGGATTTATTTTGTCATTCAAGTTATCTCTGAAAATGACAACAAGAGTTGACGAACCTTTCAACTCCTTTTCTGCAAGCAGAACGATGTCATTACAAATGTTGATCTGACGTCTGCGTTTCACTGAGAAGAATGGATACTGTAAAAAGTCGTTTACCCTGCGTTTGCGCGAACTGAAGAACAAACACAGTCAGTTGACTTCTGAAAATTGTCAAGGGGAGGGTTCGTATTGGGACTTTGAACTATTTTCATTCAACTATCTAAGTACAAATTGTCGCAATCCTTCTCTCCCTAGACGAGAACCTTACGACGAATAAAGTCTACTCAAACCTTCTGCAATCATCTCACTGTCCTTTTGGACCCTATCCTGACCAACTCCGAGGTGATGTTCATAACCACTTCGAAGCTCGGGTTTGTAGACATCATAGACATCCACATTATCATACCCTTCCTCGTGGAGTTCGCACTCTGCTTCGATTTGATCTTTTAACGAGCCTGACTCATCGTAGCTGACTTCATAGGTATCGAGAGCATAGTTCTCGTTGTTGTCGTAAACTATGGTTCTTGATCTCATTCGTTTGGTCGTGAGGTTTATTGAGAACACTTGAACTACCTCTTTATTCGCTGACATTGCGATCAAAGTGTTTTCGAGAGAGTAGTCTTCTTGGTGATCGGTACCAGGTTGTTGGTGGTCCATTGATTCGTCGCCTTCTAGACTCTGACTGTGTTCTCGTTGATACAAGACTGCCTCATCCAAGTGCTCAAATACCTTGCCGAGAGGGCCTTGGAGCACTTCTTCGAGATCAACACCTTTACAGTAGTACCAATCGGAGTTTTCTTGTTCGGTTTCGTCGGTCTGTTGGGTAGAACTCGCCTCAGGATGTGCTTGATTGTACACATCCAAGATACCATCGATAAACTGTGGTCTCTGGTTCCATACCTCCTGTAACATCTGACTTCCAACCTTGGATTGTTCTTCCGAGACCTTACCTGCTGCTTTTGAGTAATCATAGAAGTTTATTTTCTGACGCAGGATGATATGATCCATTGCATAAGTGAATCTATCTTGGAACGATTTCCCTCTCATCGCAAAAGTTGTTTCAACCAAACTCAAACTAATACCTTGGTAACCTAAAATGAAGGTTACCAATAACCTGTTTCGATCACCTGGATAGATTTCGATTTCTGAAATGATATTTTGTTTCTTTGAAATCGCGAGGTAATGTTCAATCTTCTCATCTTCATCGTCGCTGTCGGGGATGAAATCACCAAATTTTATACCTCGACTGAACTCGGTGTAACGTAAATCACCAAGTGTTTCCTCGAGATTGGCTGCGGAACAGAATTGCCAATCGAAGATGGTAGCGATTGTGGGTGGGTTGGTTGGGTTTCGATCGCTTTGCATTGCGGTATTTGACATTGTGTGTGATTAGTGTTATTCGATGTTGAGAGGGAGTGGGGAAAAGAAATTGAAAAGAAAAATACCTACCACAAGGTATGAATGTGAGCTGCTCCACTGGACTTTGTTTAGAAGGCGATTCGGACTCTCATCATACAAAGGATACTTGAAAAACCCGAAAGAAAGAAGCACACTTGCATTTAGAAGGTGGAGCGAACACTTGACCGATAAACGTGTCTTGTGGACTTGACTCTTGTGAAAAAGAAGTAACAACTGTGATTTGGAAGGCTCTTGCCAAAGCAGGTCATATTGGAAATGCGAGAAGACAACATCTACATATGCAAATCATGATGCTTATAGCCTTCTTTGAACTGGATGACTTCCTGTTGGGAGTTGATGGGGCAACAGATGACAGAGGATGGGGGTACATGTGTTTTCTTGTGACCACCGGCTTGAATCAAAAGATTCTCTCGTTGTTTTCGCAAGGATGATCTTCGGAGCCTTTTGATATCAGCTTGTATGCCCTCTGGTGTGCGAGATCTATCGCTCGGAGCATTATTGTACAGCCATTTGAACACAAAGGAGAGATCCAAGAACCCGAATCGTGCCAAAAGAAATCAGCCACGAACCACATGTCAGTTGAAACTCTCGACCACAACATCAACACCACTTTGACATTTACATCCAACCTCATTTTATTCTTCATTTCATGTTGTTAGATATATACTCATAGATCCATACATTGTATATGATAACACTATATACCCAACACCAACATTCATTCAGTAGTAGTACATAAAATACAATACGTTATAGCTGTAACAAGTGGACTTTACTTTAATCCCTTCCGTTAATTTTCGTCTTCATCAGGTCATCATGGATCATTCAGAGTTTGATTCAAGATTCCAGGTTCGAATATATGGCTTCAGCGGTGGTGGTGGGTGAAGGCGAAGTAGGGAGACTGACTTAAAGTTTCTTTAGAGAGTGTTATCCAATTCCTCAGTCAGAAAGGTAACTTCAGATCTATCTCCTACTGACCAGTAGTTCATATCATCCGAGTCATCTCACACCAACAATGGGCTCAGGCTTTCGTTTCTTCCATCGAAGACGTTCAAGTTTGTTTAGATCAAAAAAGTGTTTTGATAAATAACGGAATGTCAGTGTTTTCTATAGCAAAAACTGACCAATTTAGCACTATCGATTATGAACCAATTCTTAATCACCAACATCCCTGGCACTTTCCTACTTCCCCTCCAAATTTCCACTCAGATCAACCCAATCCCAATCACTACCAATATCCACGAGGTATTCGACCAGATTTATATTCCACAGGCTACAATTTAGATCCGCAAGGGGCGTTACCAAGAAACTTGTACATTGTCAATCTACCTTTCAGCATAGATGTGTAAGTTATATACAGTTGATTGAGTGCTGAAGTCACCCAGTGCACACTTCAAATCCCTCTTCTCACGTTTTGGACTGGTCGAGCATTCCGACATCTTAGTGGTTCCGGATAAATTGGGTCGTCGAAGGGGTTTCGTTCTGATGTCAACTCACCGAGAAGCAAGTCAGGCTTTGGGACAGATTAACGGACAGTTTATTCAGTGGGTCGGAGTGGTTGTATACTACTGATCGGTAGAGGTTTCAAGATTGACGTTTCTTGGTCACTTGTTCAGAGATTATCAAAGATCAACAAGAGTAAGGGCGTGGTTGTATTTGTCTAATTTTTAGAAATGGATGGAGCCAATCATCAATTCGCTGCTCCTTCCTATCCCCAGGAAGGTGCAAATAGTACAGTGCTGTTGGATAACCTCGTGAGTTGATTTAAAAGGTACCACTGACATACCCCAGGATCCATACTACTTCCCAAACATCTCCGTCATCAAAGACGCCTTATCCAAATTTGGTAAGATTCTACGTATCAGGGTTACCTTCAAGACACAAAGTTCAATTCAAGCCATTGTTCAATTCGAACATTTCGTTTCTGCTTGGGCTCTTTTGGAGGCTAACGGGATGAGTTTAGGTGGAAGACAAATTTTCACAAGACAATTTCATCAAGGTTTCGATTGTCATTTACCACCTTCACCCTCTGGTGTATTCAAGTTTGATCCTTTCGGCGTTAACTCGCCTACCTCGACCCCTTTAAGAAGTCAAGATAGTCGAGAACATACTGATTACTCAAACAATCGATTTAACCAGAACGTTAACACCACATTGAAAGCTGATACCCAACCCTTCATCCCACCAAAATTCAAGCCTATCCCAAAATTTCCATCAAGTCGAATTGCAACTCCTCAAGATCAAACACAAATTCAAGTTCAAGCTCAAGAACCAAGATCAAGTCCTACGATTGGGAGTGGGGAGAGTGTAGTTTTGGTTGAGAAAAAAGATCAAGGGTTGGTTGGGAAGATTGGTAAATTGGAGAAATGGAATTCGACTGTTTGGTGTGAGTGGATTGGTGTCGTGGGGATTCGCTGATAAGCTACAGAGGCTATGGGTTGGTCTACCGTGATAGAATTCTTGGAAGGTCTTTCTGTCATCCGTCATCCCATTTTACTCAAGTTTCCTCCTTGCAAGATTCACAATACCAACAAATACCACGCTTTTCGAAACAACACAAGAACTTGAAGATAAACCTATCATTTACCCCATTACTCATAACTTTACTTGTGTATACCTACCTACCTACCAGCTACTCCTCTCACGACTCTTCTTTTGTATCCCTCTTCTACTCGTTCACTTTATGACCACACTTTTAATCCATATTTACTCTTACTATTTACTTTGATCCATTATGGACTTTACCTTGATGATTAACGACATCACCACGTTCTTTACTCATGTCATGTATTCGTGTAACTATAATTGCCCTGGCACCTACTTGCAACAACCTGACTACATGCATTCAAGCTGAATCTATCGTCACCATCTATCTCCCAAACACCCATTCAGCTATCGAACCCCATTTCCCACTATCGACATTATCCTCCCATCCATATTCCTCTTTTGACCTAACGACGCTATTGGAGATTTTGGGTTTAATAATCGATTTGGCTTGGGGTCGTAAAGGTGTCCCAGGGCCTGTAATCGCACGACTATCACTGAATTCCTCATTACCAACCCCGCCAACAGAAGTAAAACCGTTACTGGAGCTACTATCCCAAACCCTCAATCCTAACATGTATTTCCCAAAAACAATTTCACCATGTTTACGAAGTGCGTAAGCTGCTGATGTTGGGTTGGTGTAGGTGACGACGAACCAGTTGCAACCCTCTGGACCTGGTTTGTAGGATTCGATTGGACCGCATTGGAGTAGGAGGGGTTCGAGGGATGGGAGGAGGGAGAGTGGGGGTCCGAAAATGTGGAGTGAGGTCGTGGATGTTGTTGGGAGTAGGGTTGGGGGTGTGGGTAGACTACGGGGTGTTAGTGTTGGTGGGGATGTCAGGGCTGCAGACACACCTTGGGGAAGTCACGACTCGACTTGGTGTTTCGTTACTGTCACGTAAGGAATTTGTCGGGGGCATGTCATCGTCGAATACTGGGATACTGGGACGTGTTCTGTTACGTGGAGAGCTGGTGGGGTTAGCGGGATGTAGTAAGCGTAGGACATACGACTCGGTTATACTCGAATTGAATCTTGTCGTTGGAGATTTACGTCCGGCAGGTGGAGAAGAGGACGAAGCTGGTGAGGTGCCCTAGACGGTACATTAGTAACAAACAACACTAAAAGAATCAGTAACCCTACCAAAGCTAGTTTCCCAGCTGGACTATTAGCGAAACTAGGTAAAAATCTAATCCCCTCCGCCATCTTGACATCATCTTCATCGAGATCATCACCCACGAAATTTCTCGTTGATTTGTTCCATGTCGACGTGGAGGATGTTGGATTTTGGAAGGAGCGTTGAGGGGTGCTGTAGGTGTTGCTGGGTTTCGTTGGGGTCCACCAATCTGACATTCTTGGGTTTGGTGTTGGTTGAGGTTTGTTGATGGAGATGTTGGATTGGTGTTTTGACTTTGATGGTAGTGTTTTATATTACACGTCATTTTGTTACCGCTTGGTGTTTAGTAACCGATGACAACGATGTTGATGATAGCGACAACGATAGTTTGGATGGCGACAACGTAGATATGAGACCTATACCTGTGTTCTCAGAGGGTCAGGCATCAACGGCAACATCTCACCTTCGTCCATCGTTATTCGAACTTATAGCTCAAGACCAGTTAAGAGATCTCCTTCAACCTGTAGTCAGATATATTCTTTCCGTAAGATCATATCTTCAAGGAGTCTATGTATGCTGACAGTGTACAGTATTTCACACATAGATATCCAAGATATCTAATACGGATACTCAACAATCATGAAGAGTTCTATGCGATTCTTATGCTATTGATCGAGAGATATCATTTGAAGAAACACAGTGGGTTGATATACTGGTATTAAATACTTATGACATAGACGCTTCGCTATCTGAACACTTTTATGGTCTTCGATTAGTCCCCTCCAACCCATTCGCTACTCCTCGTCTGGATGCTGCTGAGGGTGCAAGGAAGAGGAGATTGAGTAGGAAACAGCGTTGGGGGATCTTACTTTTTATCGTGGGTCAGATTGTCTTGCGCCGCTGATATCTAGGTTGGGTTGCCCTATATCAGAACAAGAGCTCAAGATGCATATGAGAGATTAGGTGGGGGTGTGGATGATGAGGGCAGTGATGGTATAAATGGATTATCGAGGGTGGGTAGGGTCGGAGGAAAGAGTCTGATCTTGTCAGACGCAGAACGTCTATAAAACCCTATATCCATATCTAAACCTTTCCCTCGATATCGTCTTACTAGGCTACGATCTACGATACCTCTTTGAAAAAAGTAACAGCTATCGACCGTGGCATGGGTGGTCTGGTGTAGAGATCCAAAGAAGGGATGGGGAACAGGCAAGGGATCTCCCCAACTCAACTGACCTTCAGGAAACCAAACCGTCCTGGATCCCACCGCTTTTACCACCTCTCCTCCTTCTACTGAAATTATCACAATGGTGGTACAGTCCAAATTCTCCTCGTTCATTACCAATCAAGAACACCTTCAACACCCATAATAAAATCTTACCGCCTCGACCACTCCCGATCATCCCTTCGTCAGGTTTGATACCTACTCCGCCATCTAGTCCAAAAGGAGATTTGGAAAAGGATCCACTGGACGACAACACTGTTGATATGGTTTATTCAGTTGATGTGGATAAATTTGGGATATGTCCGCTGTGTCATAAGAAATGGAGTAATCCAACGGTTCTGCCTACGGGTTGGGTATTGTGTTTCCGCTGTGCTTGGGACGCTGTTGAGGGTGGGGACGAGGATGAGAATGAGGATTCTACTGCTGGGTTTGTGAAAGGTAGGTGCCCGATGACTGGGGTTCCTGTTTCTGGAAAGGAGTTGAGGAGGGTTTTGGTGTAAAATACGTGGTTTCTTAATCAAGAAAAATGGATGACTGGATCGACTATGGGTTCTGATGAAGATGAACTGTTCGTTACGTTCTCTGTTATCGCTGGGGTTTTCATTCAATGCATCATACAAATATCAACAAGAAGAACACAACCACTACGATAGTACAATAAATGCACAGACTGGTAACCAACCCAATCGTAAAAATAACAATCGTTAGAACCAACCTCTAACCCAAAACAACACTCAGAAAGGTGATCATCAACAAGATCTATTAGACATGGAGATTCCAGTCGTACACGATACAAAACGTCAAAGGAATCGAATTCGAACAACAAAATCGATGGATAAGATACATGAAGATGGGGAGGACTTTATTCGGAATCTGAGGTGGAAGATGGTGTGTTGGCGGGAGTGACTATTTCGGTTCGTCGATATGAGATCTGGCGTCAGCTGTGAAATTCAATGAATGGATTTACCTTCCAATCATCACCATCATCGTTCAAATGAACTAATTCGACGAATTCGAACTGATAGATGTTAGTTGGTTACAGCGGTTTTATGGGTTGAAACTCCCACCCTCTCATCTTCGTACATCGCTTGATAGAGTTCGATCATGTATTTAGATGGAACTGTCAGGTCTCGTCCGTTGAGACGGATGTTACCTGCTGACCAGAGGTGGACTTTGGTGTTGGACTGCAGGTGTGTCAGTGTAGTCCGTAGCCGGGTGGCAAAGTTGGAAATGTGAATTCACTGTACTCACCTCCTGACTAGCGAGACGGTCGAGCAAATCATCAGCCTTTCTTGAATACAAAGAACCGAGGGAGGTGGTTGATGAAACTGAATTGTTGGAGTCAAGAGACGACGTTGAGATGGTTGATGAAGTCGAATTTGATCTTTGGGTCTTTGGTGGCGAGACGGTATGGTTGAGTAGGGTTAGGGGAGTGATTTGAAGATTGTGTCGGGACATTGTTGGTATGTTATGAGATGAAGTTGTTGTGGGAGTGGCAATGAATTGTTCAATGATGGGGATAAAGTCGATGTTGGTTGACCTTTATATATCTTACGGAGTAGATCCACCTTGACAAATCAGTTGATTTGTTCAAACAATCCTCACCCCAAAGTGTCAACCCTCCGAGAGACGTGGGAATAACTCAACGTTGAAATAAGTTAATTTAACCCAAACACATGTCCCCTTTACGCCCTAGCTCAACTATTTCAGTTACCATCAGAACATGAATAATCACTGAAACGTCGAGGCAGACGACGCCCTTGTGGCCTCTTTTCGGTGTTCAATCTAGGTTGTGATATTACTCTGAAGGACCTCGTTTCAATACAATCTCCCAGATTGAAGTCACAGCATGCATAGCAATCTACCAGGTAACCTTGCCTCCAAAAGGATTTCATTTCATTTTAAGTCTGCGAACAAAAGGTATCCCATTGTTTTCACCCCACGCCCCAAGCGCCATGTGATTACTAAAGGTACTACACAGAATGATTCTCGCTTTTAGACTCCGACCCTGCCCGTCTTTCCTTCCTCTTCCTCATCGTTGATCTCTTCCTTGACCCTCTTTCTACTCTTCACCGTTTGAATCGGATGTGGCGCCTCGACCAAAGACCAGTACAGTAGTATTAGTCAATTATAGTTATTATAGTTGCTCCCGCCATCCTTCAAGCACGTTCAATGCTGATCTTACTTCTCACTGAAACGATGCATCTAACTCTAATCTTATCCACCCCGTTTGGATGCTTGTGCATGGGTGTATGAAACAGATACCCTCCATACAACCACAATGACGTGTCATTTCCCCCTATCACTCGGCTAACATCCATCCGAAATACATTTCCTCGTTGTCTGCAGCTCGTCTGACATTTATCGTTTTTACTTCTTTTTTTCAATTCCATTCTTATCCATTTTCACGTTCAGCATCGACTTTTCAAGTCCAAATAAACACGTCATAACATTCAGCTCGCCCTTCCCTCCTGATACATACCAAAATCGGCTCTGGAATCCAACCAAACCCCCAAAACCACCTCATTGCCATCATGGCACTCAGTCAATCTCCTCATTTAACTGATATCCCTCAAGCTATCAGGATCGCCGCTAGTGTTGATCCTAACATTGACCAGGAGCTGAGACAACAGGCGTTCAGTTATCTAGGCAAAGTCAAGGATTTGTGCGAAGAGACTTGGCAGGTGGGTGGTATCCTTGATGTTAGCTCACCTCTAGGACTGTTTATCGCTCTATCTACAAGGTGCCGGGGCGCCTGGTCCTTCGTCTGTTGGGAAAGATGGTAAACAAAAGCTGGAGACAGATTTACGTCTCTTCTGTGAACAAGTGGTTGAGACCATGTTGATTCACAAGTGGGTTCGGTTGTGGTGCATTGCTGACGATAGGCCCGAGTTGATGTCTGCCGAATCTCAATCTGCAATGTATAAAGCTTTGGTCGAGTTTATCCAAACTGAATACGTTCAAGGGTCGTCTGAAGGGAATCAGTCTTGTAGGTGGACTTTAGGACTTGGACTGACAGTAGTTATACGAAACAAACTAGCGTTCACCTCTGCACATGTCTTTTTAACAACCTATCCAACACCCATACCGACGTTCCTACACCCATTCATTAAACTCTTAGAAATCGACCCATCCTCGTCCAAACAGGTCGATCTTAATCCGCCCCACTTGACCCTCAGATTCTTGATAGAAATCGCTCAAGAGATCCACGACACGACGTTAAAATCTGCCAGACCTCATAACGCTCGACGTCAACAACGTGATGGCCAAATTAGAGATGCGATTAGAACATCTGGGGACGAGAGGTTGGTGGCGGATGGTCTGTTGAATCTGGCGGAGAAGGGTTTGGACGTTATTGAGCGAGGTGGTGATGGGCAACGACAAAAGTGGATAGAAATCGTTGATCTAGCTATCAAAGCGTACACCGCTTGGACTCGTAGGTTTCTATTGGGACGTTACTGACACTCAGCGTGGATCGATATCACCGTCGCTCTTACTCCCAAATCTCTCGCTTTCCTTTTACGAATTCTGTCACAACCGTTGGTCCTACTGCGTATCCCTGCTATCAACGCTTTCAGAAATTTCGTCGCCAAAGGTATTCAAGACACTACGGAAAAGATGCAAGTTTTGAAGGTTGTCAATCCTGTTTCCTTTTTGGAGCCGTTGGAGGCATCAACGCGAGTCACGGATGATCCAGAGAGCGAAACGTTTAGAACAGCACTCACGGGGGTTTTGGCGACTTATGGGTCAGAGTTGCTAAAGATCATGGAAGCAGTGAGTATCTTTTTGGACATCACTGACGATAGCCTGAAACTCCTGAAAATCTTCGTAACGAGGCGGACGCCATGTTGAACAACGCCTTGCCGATAGCGTTGCGCTTCCTTGATGATCGACGGTCCGAGGTTTTGGCCGCTGTATCCCCCTTCATCAGTGATCTTCTACGAACAGTGAGTTGCCTGGTAGACAACGCTAATGGAAGTACAAAAAATACAATCGATCCCAACAACCCATCATGCTCAACGGGAAACCTGCTCCCATGGCACCTCCACCTCCACCGTTCATCCCCCTCCCCGCTGATAAACGCCTCATCCTGTCATCTATAATGGATGTTAGTATCAGACAAAGTCAATGGGCAGATGACGCAGAGTGGGATATCACCTATGACCCGGCGGATGTCGAAGATCCAGCTGCTATCTTCAACGCCGTTCGATTCTCTTTCAAAAGTTTCATCGATTCCATCGCAATGATCGACAAGGACTTGTATGTTGAATCGACCGCCGCCGTTGTTGTCAGCAGATTGGAATCGTTCAGATCAGGGGCGGCACTTAGTTGGCAAGTCATGGAGGCGGCGATGTACTTGCTTTTCACTTTTGGAGAGATTCAAAAAAGTAAGTTTCTATATTACCTCTCTGACGCCAGTCCCAACACGAGCTGCTTTCTACGATCTCCCACCCGAACTCGCTAGTGAAAAGAGAATCCGCAAAACAAGCATCAGCAAACCACCCAGTGATTCAGGAATGTCGAGTGGGAGGAACACACCAAATGAAGAGGACGAGTCGAGGGATAAGATGGATTACAACTACCCTTTGACACCCCTTGGTCAGTTACTCCACCTCTGCATGTCGTCCAACGTCGCTTCGTTCCCTCATCCATCCGTCGCTGTGATGTATTTCGAAGTTGGTGTTCGATACGCTGATTTCTGGAGATCAAGACCGGGTACCATCCAACCTATGCTTGAAGCTATGTTGGACAGTCGAGGTGTTCATCATCCTGATGAAGCGGTTCGCAGACGTTGTTTCAATTTGTCGTATCGATTTTTAAAGGAGAACAAGAAGGATATCGATAGTAGTATGGTCGCACCTATTTTGGAAACCATGACCGTAAGTGGGAGTAGGGACGCGCTGACCCCAGGATATTATGATTATCAACGCAGAGTTACCCCCAGCGGAATCGTCTGAAGACGACCTGTTGTTTAAAGCGACCACCGGGAAGAGCTATTTCCAAGATCAACTTTATCTATTCGAATCAGCCGGAGTTCTCGTTTCACTTCTTCGTTCCGAACCTGATCGTCAAATAGCTTTCCTTCAAGCCATGGCCAGTCCACTCATGGCTGGTATCGGCTCCGGTATACGCTCCTCACCAACAGATCTCCAAGCGGTACTCCAAGTTCATCACCACTTGCTGGCTTTGGGCCATTTTGCCAAAGGTTTCCCAGGTGTTTCAGACAAACAAATCGAAACTCTACCTTATCAACCTGCTTTCAAACAAATGACCGAAGCATTGTTGGAAGCTTTGGAAGTTATGAAAATGCATCGAGTCATTCGTGATTCAGCGAGGTTTTCCTTTTCACAGTTTGTCTCTGCTATCGGTAGCAGTGTAGCGGAACTTGTTCCGAGATTTGTTTCAGCCGTGGTTGGAGAGTTTGAGAGTTCAGAGATTGTTGATTTCTTGACTTTCTTGGGGTTGCTGATGCACAGGTTAAAGGTGGGTAGTAATCTGAACCGCACTGACGACAGGACAACACGTTCGAAACCGTCGACATGCTACTCCTTCCGTTACTTTCAAGAATCTTTTCAGTCCTTCAAAACCCCGTCGACGGAACCGACGCCAATCTGACCCATAAAAAGCTTCAAGAGGCTTATCTAAATTTTTTCTCTGCTTTGATGAACTCCAATCTGGAAGGTGTTTTCATTTCTGAAAGAAATAAATCAGAATTCGAAAACGTCCTCTCTTCCGTTCTCACCATCGCCTTGGAACCTGCTGATCCGACTTCCCAACGATTGGCGATAGGTTTCTTTGCTCGTAGTATCATCGCATGGGGTACTTCACCTGAAGCCGCTAATTCACCTTCTGTCTTTGCTGAATCGGCAATGTCTGAACTTTCGAAAAAAGTCGCCAACGGTACCGCCGCTCCTACCAACCAACACACTATCGGTAAACAGCAACGTGCAGCTCAAGCACTTCCAGGGTATCAAAACTTCATCTACCAAAGACTAGTCCCTGCGTGTTTCGAAATCCCCCTTCATCCAAAATTCAAAATGATCACTGGTCAATCTGTAAGTGGACTCTGGGTGAACGATATTAACGTCCAGATTTATTCTAACAACGCACAGTCATTATTCGAAATCGCGACTTTACTCCGAAACACCCTCCAAGCTAGAGGCACGGAGGCTATCGATTTCTTGTTGAACGACATGTTACCTAAGACTGGTTGCCCACCCGAACTCGCTAATCAGTTGGTCAACTCTTTGCGGACTCAACAGACTAAAGAGTTTAGAAAGACTTTTGCCGATTTCGTCAAGGCTATGAAGGCGTAGATGCTTCATTCATGCTGTTTATCTGTGATCGACTCAACGCGATACCTATCTGTCAAATCTAAATGTCATTCGATATCAATCTTACCCCGATATGTTCAATCCAATTAAATCTAATTTATACGAATCACATCAAAACCAATCAACCCACGTCAAGAAACACCACCATAAACCCATCATGTAGATACCAATCATTTCATCATCATTATCAACATAACATGTTCATCATTTCGTTTCGTTACTGTTTACCTCACTTCTGTGCATGTTTCGTTCAATTCAGTATCAGTATTCAAGAGATTCATTTACGTGACGAATGTTCATAGCGATGATTTATTACCATTCATTTATGCATAGTATTCGCAATTTCATATCCCTTGTTCTGCTTCTGGATTTTGCGTCAACTACTGATCCGTAGAATAACCAAACCTACCTGTTTCCTAACCACCAATCGGTCCACTACTCTTCTCCTTCTCACCAACCTTCTTAGTCTCGCTAACGGGATTCTCCTTATGACTAGTATTACCGCTGTTCTTGGGCTTGACTTCAGGATCGGTAGTCCCAGATTTCTCCGATGGTTTGGAACCTTGTCCAGAAGGTTGGGGATCTGGTGTAGAACTTGGAGTTGGAGTGTGGTTCTCTATCTTTTCACTTGTTGGGTCACCGTACCCTGTGGTGGTTGAGCGTAACGGGGTGGTGCTGAATCCACGGATGGACCTGATGGGGAGTGTGCGTAGGGATTTGAGTGAGAGTGACATTTTGGTTAAGATGTCGTTGAACGTTTAAACTTGTTCTGATATATACTTACCTATGACTCATAGATCGGGACTAGATTTCGATGCTGACATATTACCGTAGATCCGTAATTATCTTGGCTCCATGTCAACCCTGCAACTCAACGTACTCTTATTTGGATCAACAATGATCGTCATACGATCTTATACGTTGTAACGACATTCTGATGTCAGAAGCAAGTTTTGCCCGATTGGGTTCTAAGGGTAACTTGACTTTTAGATTCCAACAAACTAAATCTCTCAGGGTTACATTCGAATGCTTAAGCTTATCGATAGTAACTTCTACTGACAACGATGGATTGGATGAACTCTCATACCATCATCCCAGCTATCACTTTTACCTTGGCGATATGGTCTATTCATCTTTCATGTGGGAGGTTACTTTGTGTGAGTGACCTCTGAATCACCTGACTGACGGGTTGTTAGAAATGGATCGCGATTTCGTCTCTACCTTCAGTCGATTTGTTTATTCCGATCCCCAACCCCTCTCAAAAGACAACGGAGAGTGTCCTCCCACCTGGAAAGATTGGTTCATGGCTCCCGTTTGAGATCTCTTTAACGAATGTTGTTTTGGCTGCTATTGGGATTCTCGTCCCCCTCAGCATCGTCTGGGGATTGAGCTCGGGCGATTACTTACCCATGAGCCTTTCAAGTTGTGCGATGCTGATGGTTACCATGGGTTGGTCGTCATATTTCGTGAGTGTAGACGATCAAAACTATCTAACAATCTGTAGCTCATCAAAAACTTTTGGTCTGTGCCGTCAACCCTCACTTATGCTCAAAACAAACTCAACGGTAAAATTGTATACCTCACCATAATTCAACCTGGAAATCGTTATCGAGATTGGATCATGAAGGGTGGAGCTGTACTTACCGGGCTTATGGTACTGGTAGCTTACATCTATGGTCATGATATCACCAGTCCGATCCTTATCAACTTAGCGGTGAACACAATGATTTGGCAAAGTACATCTGACAAAGTTAGCGTCAAGGGAAACATGTCAAAAATGTTTTTCGCGGTGAGTCTCAGGTGATGAGATGGGGCTAAATAAAACAGGCCGTCCCCCTGGTCCCACTTTACATCTCCATCATGTCTGCATCGTCTCGCTCTTCCAACAAGGTCACCCCTAATACCCCACTCGACTTTGGGAGTACTGAATGGATTCAATATTTCACAAGTTATTCCACCAACGCGTTGCCTATCGGTTGGACTGCGGTTTTGGTCAGTACAAAAGATTCTGCATTGGAGTCCTGCTGATTTAATCACTCAGATTTCCATCTGCCTACGATACGATTTTACCCAAGCTCGCAAGAAGAACCTCTTCACCCTGAAGACACTCGATGTCGCCCCTATTCCTAATTACAACACCCTCCCCTCGTTCCCTAAACCAATGTACATCACGAGTTTATCAGCCCTAGGCTTGTCACTCTACTTTTCAAGTGTGGCTGGGTACTATTCCCCTGGACACACACCAGCTCGAGCTCCTTATATCTTGTCCGGTGTGGTTTGTTTTCCGGTGGTTTTGCTCGCTGTCACCGCGATGGCTTTGTATAACGGGTCGTTAATGTCATTTTGGAATTATGTCGAGTTGTAAGTGGATAGTTGGATGGTCATCTGATGAACTATAGTTGGGAACCTCAGGTTGATGAGAACAAGGTTCAACAGGCTAGTAGCGAGAAAGTCGATTCCGTTGGTGTTTGATCGTTGATCAATTGATATACTCTGATGAAATGCGTGACATTTGGAAGATATCATACGCACATACTAACACTCTCCACTGTATCACTGATGAAGTAGAAAATCCAATCACCGCCCATTTTGGGCTTCGAACGAAACCACTTTAAAGTTTATTGCAATATGAAGTCTTCCGGTCAAACCTTCTAAAGCTCCACGGTCAAGACGAATTATCTATCAAGTCTCATTTCCCTATCAAAAAAGCTTAGCAACCAATGTCGTCCTCTCTGAAATCAATGTCGACTCCAGACCAATACTGCAACATGTCTCTCACTGATCTCAAGAAATTGAGTAAACGTTGGACCATCACGAGGTTGGTTGAGAAATCAACAAACGGCTCATCCATCTACACGACTGTTTCTACCTTCAAAATTCAAACTATTCTTGATCGCATGGAGCGACAACATACGTTCATATTCAACAACCTACCCCTTAGCTATGATGAGAACGACACACACAGAGTGTAAGAGGTATCGTTCCCAGACCCAATCATCGACGAAGATTTGTGAAGACTCCGAGTCAAACAATTCGACAGTCACTACCAAACCGCCAAGAAACTTCTCAACGACGCTTTGGAGACAGACATCACCAAGATGAACACTTACGAAATCGACAAATCCATTGACGATTTCTGCGACTCTCGTTTCAGTCTGCTTGTCGCCATCGATCGTAAAGATGACTGTGAAGGTGCGACTTACTTTTCAGCCAAGATGGGTAACGGGGAGTTTTTGTAGTGAAATCGTGATTGGAGCGTAGGTCAGGTTAATTCTGTACAGCTAAGACAGGATGAATTATTTGTCCAAGTCTCACTACAGTACGTCACCGAGAATCAAAGGTGTTGCAACAACGTAAAACTCCGCTACTGTGACATCAAGGGATGCATGTAAACTTGAAAGGTAACGTGAAACAAAACGTGTAGCGAGTATTTGTTACGTTTCGCCTTGGAATACTGAGACTCAATTCTGAAGCAGTTTCAGCATAGCAATCAAAAGAGAGAGGAAACTGAATCATCAAAGGTTATGTGGCTGTTCAGTTGTACAAATAGGAAGGCGACATGGTCTATATCCTGTTCCCTCTCTTCATCATCTTTATCAACGCGCCTTCACTTTCAACTCAACCAACCCTCATAAAACCAACAGTCATGTCACACCCCTCTACCGAATTCAATGGTTACACCTTCACCCAGCTTTACGAAGCAAGTCAAAGTGCTCCAATCACCAACTTTTTCACCAACAAATACAAGCAAGCTAGTCAACAGCGAATCATCAACACACTTAAAAAGATGGGTTCAGAAGTTGGTTCGATCACAAATTCAAATTTATTCATCACCAATTTCTCCACGAACGAAGACATCCAACGCAACTACAAAAATCTCACAAACAGTTACAATGCTTCAGTCTCTTGTCTCAGCAAAGCAATGTGTCAATTTGATGAGACTTGGGCAGGAGCTGCCGATGGTTCAATTAATTTGTTCTGTAAAAATCTTGAAGAGACGGTCAAAGTTGTCAAAGATAAGGAATTGGATCGTTATTTGTTCATAGATCAAGGTGCTAGTAACATGGGGGATTAGTCATGATAAGGTCTTTCGTGCTTAGGGGTGGAGTCGGGAGTGATATGTTTGTAGTAAATTTGTACTGTTCAATGGAATGGTTATTGTACAAGTTCCACCATGTCAGCGAGAATCAAAGGTTGCCACAACGTCACTGTAATATGATCAAAGGGCATGTAAAGTACAAGTAGAGTTTCGTCACAGCCTTCGTAGGCGCCGTGTTGGCACACTTAACGCAGGCCTTTTCAAAATCTCTGTCTCTTCTACTTTCTACTTTCATTTTGCAGCAATAAACCCTTTTCAGTTCAACTTTTTTCAAACAATGTCAGATACCAACACCAAATTCAAGAATCACACCTTCACAATGCTTTACAAAGCAAGTCAAAGTGATCCATTCACCACCTCGCTCAGCGACAAGTTCTTGCCCGCTGCTCAAGAGCGGATGATCAACACACTAGCAAGGATGGGTTCACAAGTCACTTTGATAACATCTTCCAAAGTCTTCGAAACTGAATTCTCAAGCAACAAAGATTTCCAACACACCTACAAAAATCTCTTGAATAATTATAATGATTCAGTCGTTTGTCTCTCCCAAGCAATGCTTCACTTCGATGAGACTTGGGCAGGATATGTTGATGATTCAATTAACATGTATTGTGAAAATTTTAGAAAGATCATCAAAATTATCAATGATGAGAAGCTGGATCATTATCTGTTGAAACCATTTAGTGCTAGCAACATGGGGGATAAATTGTAGGTAACGTCGTGGTGAGGTTGTTTCAGCTTGGAAGCGATGGAATCAGGAGTATTATGATTGATAGTTTGTAATGTTGATAGTAGATTATATGAGAATTTTGCTTGAATAGTAGTTCTTCATGCACTCACAACTCTACTATTTCACCCGCAAGTCACTTTACAACCCTTCTTTGAACACATCAAGAGAACAGAGCCGTCCAAAATACACCGTCTTTGTTCATCTTTCACATTGACTTCTCAAACCTCTTACACGTTTGGTGGAGCGGACATGAAAGGATCTTTTTTGGTGTCTGTCATTTGTGGAGCGGTTTTTAATTCTGGGTTTGAATTTGAGCAAAAAACTAGGATATTCGGAAATCACTATAAGTCATTTCTCTCTTTCTTTTTCTTTCCTATTCGATTTGTTTTCAACAAAACACATAAAACTACAACATGCCCACTAAAGGTACAGAGTTCAACGATTTCTCCCTCACCGATCTCAAATCGGAGATGTCGACTCACATTTTTCAACGCACATACCAAGCAGCAGCTGAGCAGAAACTTGCAAGGATTTCTACAAAACTGAAGGTAGACTTTCCCCACCTCAGTCAACAATTACTGGCTAGTAAAAAGATTGGTAGTTCCACTGAAAGGGAGTTGATTGACAGCTACAGTGCTCTTTGCGAAGCTATTGCCTCAGCTAGAAAACACAAGCTCCCAGACATGGATACAGGATTGGTAGACACCGCAATCGAGAAGTACTGTGAGGCCGGTAAAAGTGCCTTCAACTGGCTTGAAAAGTCGGCTCCAGATGCGATAAGTCAATGGTCATCTAAGACTATGGGTGATGCTGTTTGATGAATCAGTATGGAATGGATGAAAAGGGGAGAGTATATTGTAATGACGAAGATGAGGGCAGGGGAGATTAGGTTGTAGTGTTGTTTAATGTGGAATGCAGATATGTGTAGTCAGTCGTGTTCAGTGGAAACTTGCACCATCTTCAGTGTTTTCTCGGTTGCACTCCAAGAATGTTAGTTCTAGAGTGTCAACTCTCTCAGTTCGTTGCCACCGCCTTCTCAACTACCTCAATCATCTATCCTTCCTTTCTTCGTCTTGATACGAGGACTTCAGTCAACACTCTCTTGTTCGTTTTGTGGAGCAATAATGAAAGGATCACTTTAGTAGTTCTTTTGTGGAGGATTTTTCTTGTCTGCGTTTGAATGTGAGCAGAGAAACTAGGGTACTAAGTGGTTATTTTATATCCCACTTCTTCTTCTCTTCATTCAATTTTTCTTTCAACAGAACCAGCCACACGTTTTCAGCTCAAATTTCGACGTTCCACTTTAAACTCGCTTTACTCATAACTCCTGATGTCAACTACAGGCCACAAGTTCCAAGGTTACAGCCTTACTCGTCTTCAAAACGAATTCAACGAGCTAAGTGTTCTCTCCAGAAGTTCCAGAAACTCCTACAAAGCCGAAGTAAAAGATAGAATCGAAAGAACGCTTTCCAAGATAGCCCTCCACTCAACCAAAGTATTAGTTCTCACTGATGGCCCTGGTTATGGTGACAGATTCGATTCTTTTAAATTGTGCGAATACGTCAGGAGCAAGGATCATATAGAATTGATGTTGAAGGGTAATAGTGAAGGTAAATTCAAAGAGATACCGGCTGAGTTGATTGATCATTACATCAATGAGTATTGCGTTAATTATAAAACGTTTTTGGAGTCAGTCGATGGATACGTTCTGGCAACCGAAGACGATCAGAACTCATGCAGTATTGGTGATGCTGAGACGGATATGGCTGGGGAAGGTGGGGTCAAGTCGTAGTTGTGTATACTGTACAGATAGTAGTGATGTTAAGCTTGAACTCGCCACTGAGGACTGCCACTTCAATTCTGGCCCCGCAAAATCTAATCAGATAAGTTGATCAGATCGAGATTTCATACAACCAACCAAAATACCACTGATCTCGATCGAACAATGAGACGATCATTGCAGGTAGCGAGGAGGGGTGTGTTGTTGAGACAGTTCTCACTTCGAACTGCCATTGCTCCTAGCGCAATCGTGAAACGATCGATCGCTTCCACCTCCCGTGATCTGAAAGATCATCTCGATCCTGGAACCACAGTGGATTTACTTGAGACGTATAGGGGGTTGGTATCGCAGGGTAAACTTACATGGGATGATGAACAGGTTAGATGTGTTATGAAGGTGAGTATATTGTTTGGATTCAACTGATACGTAGCTTCGACACCTGATACACGAATTGAAAGATTATACACCACCCCCTGAACTTTTTACTCGGTTATCTAGGAGGTCTGAACCCTCTGTCAACTCCAATGGAACTTGGTGGAAAGGGAAGACTCGAGAGGTTGACGCCAATGGGAAAGAGATTGTTAGAGTTTTGACGGTTGAGGAGGAGTTGGCTAGTTTGACCACGCCCAAGGTGGGTAATTGGGTGTTGGACTTTTATACTGATTCCATGTCCAGGGGATTCTAATAACAGGTCCACCAGGTTAGTGATTTGACTGAAACTGTGATTGATTCGTTTTTAGGGACCGGAAAATCCTTCCTCCTTCAATTGTTCTACAACCTCCTACCCACAAGGAAACAGAGACATCATTACCACGCCTTCACCCTCTCACTCTACCAACAAGTGTTTACCGAGATGGAACGTCGTCGTCTGGCTTTCAAGGATATTGAGAGGATCAAGAGTGAACGTATGGATCTGGTCGGGAAGAGGGGTTGGAAAGCTGTTTTCGCTGGGGGTAGGTGGGAGAAAGAGGATACCCAGGGAGAGGGGTGGGATTTGGTGGAACCTATCCCGTTGGTCAGTGAGTTGCCGATTGGTTTGCTTGATGTGAGCTGATAGCTCTCAGTTGCAAAGAGGATGATCTCGGAATATCATGTTTTATAGTATGCCCAACGATGTCTAAGCTGACGATCTAGTTTTGACGAATTGCAACTTGTCGACGCTTCTTCTGCATCTCTGCTGCGTGACGTGTTATCATACTACTGGCGACTAGGCGGTGTCATAGTGTCATGTTCAGTAAGTCCCTCGACACCCGCGTAAGCTCAAGTACGATAGAACAGAGTCCCAGACGATCTCTATCATCACGGAGTTCAACGTGAAAGAATGGCTGGATTCCTTGAATCCCTCAAAACTCGATGTGACGTCGTGGAACTAGATGGTGGAAGGGATTGGAGACGGGGGAGTGAAGATATGGTATCGAGCCGATGGCTGGGGATTGGGCATAATGGGTTTGAAGTTGCCTGGGAGGGCGTGGGTGGCTCATCTGGTAGGTTCGGATATGATCTGCTCTTATGACCAGCTGCACCTGGACAGATATTGGTTTATGGTCGGAAACTGAGGATTCCGTTGGCTGTTGGTGGTGCATGTAGATTCACTTTTGCACAACTTTGCGAGGAGGTAAGGTAATGTTATAGAGGAGTACTGATGAGTCAGCCCCTCGGTCCTGCTGATTACATCTCCCTCGCGTCAACTTATCATACCTTCTTCATTGACTCTGTCCCAATCTTGTATCTCAAACATAAAAATGAAGCTAGAAGACTGATCAACCTAGTGGACGCTTTATGTGAGTCACCTGAACGTTTAGATCTAATAACAGACGAATCCAAATGTCAAATCCACGTTCGATCCGAATCGACACCTTCAGAAATGTTTTTCCCTGATGCAGCACAATCAGAGGAGCAGCACGATTCATTAACTGCCGAAGCGCTGTCTGAAACCCTCCAAACACCTTTCACACCGAATATATCGATTTATAACCCGAAAACTAGATCTCAGAGGGAAGTGGAGGAACGGAAAGAGAAGGGTAGTTTTAGTGTTCTGGGGATTTTTACGGGTGAAGATGAGAGGTTCGCTTATGTGAGTTGAGGTTGTGGTTGAATCTGATGGTTCAGAAACGTGCGGTATCCCGTTTGATCGAGATGACCACCTCAAACGCTTATTCTAAAGAGGAATGGCATCCACTAACCAACGTTTCACGGGGTTGGGAATCGACATCAACACCAACACCACCCAAGATAGGACTACCACCGACATACCATCCCCATCCTCCAGCTTCCACTGACGCTGATAGGAGCACAGGCGATGTGACTACCGATTTCGCTGAGGAAGCTGGATATTCTCGGCCCAGGGGGAGGGAGGATGGTACTTTCACCAAAAGTCCGCCGATTATTGGGGGGCATCATGCGTGGGGGGTTAGTGAGGAATGGGGTGATAAGGCTGGGGATTGGGGTAAGGGGACGGGGAGGTATAAGAAGGGGGGGAGGGATTAGTGTATCTTATGCCAGATGTGACTGTTGATGTTTTGATTACTGTCACAACCAATAACCTTTTAGGTTTGATACATTGACGTTTTTCCGCAGGTTTATCCACTATTCTGATTCAGTTTCGATTTCAATTCCAATTCCATTCCATTTCCAGTCCCATTTGGATATTCCAAACTTTCATGAACCACCCCATCAATGGAGACCATCGGGGTAACTAAGAGCTTTATCAATATCCATTCACAGCTGGAGTCTGATACACGACCTACGCCCTCTTGAAACTCTCCCTTTCGACCCATGCCTCCCAAAACTTTCTCATCTTTTTACCAACCTTCTTACCTTGCATTTGCTTCTCCAATTCATCGATTCCTTGAGGATCTGCTTTCCCACCTGCTTCCCTTACTACTCTTGATAACCAAGCGATGAGATGTAGATCGGCGAGTGACTGGGGTAAGTAAGATTTGACAAGTCAACCCACCACCTGATCACCTAAAGCGTAAGGCCCCTTGATACCTTTCTCCAATTTACCCAAAACATCCGGAACACCTTCTGTCCAAACTGTGACGCTAGCTTTGTAAAAAGCCGTCTCTCTCTCAGTACCAGCTTTACCAGAGTAGATATCGAACAAGACCATGTTAGCCGCATACTTCTCTTCGAGGAACGCGACCATTTTTTGTTCGTAAGTCAAAGCCGATCCGTCAGTTTGGGTTCCACCGCTGGATTCAGACGCGAGGCTCTTGGCTTCCTCGACGTATTGGATTAAAGCTTTGTGGCGATCTGACAGGAAGGTTCCTGGTTGACCTGATGATTTTTGGGAGAGTTCTGAAGGGGTTCGGGCGGAGATGTGGATGAAGTTTGGGTCTGCGGTGGGTAGGTGGACGAGAGCGATTAGGGTGTCGGAGACGGTTTTACCTGGGGTCAGGGGGGATTTGGAACGCCGCTTACCTTCGATTGTTGCTGGGGCCAAGGCTGGAGCTGGACGACCGGTCGAGGCGGAACTTTGAGAAGTTCTCGCTTGGTCGAGGAAGTCGCAAATAGTCTTTAGTCAGTGCTTGACAGTTATTTGGCTCACCATGGTGTCACGTAATGAACGGTACTTGGAGTCGACTTCCGGACCGATCGTTTCGATGGTTGGTACGACGAGTGTGGGGATGGTACCTGGGGTTAGAGTGGACGTAGTTGAAACCAACCGTTCATGTTGATTCTAGAGATGTCAGTGGGGTAGAGATGATGGACTTACTTGAGATAAGACGGAGCAAAGTTCTACGGTTAGTTTGGCATCAAACGTATCTTACCTCTCCCTTGGCTGAGATTGTTAGGATAGGTATCGTCAACGGTAGCCTTCCACCTACTGATATCAACCTGCTTGACAATATACTCGTCATCAGAATACCCCTTCTCATAGAGACATAATCTGGGAACGGTCGACCAAACGGAAGTTGGCCAGCTGGAGTAGAAGATGTGTTAGATGCAATTGAATGACTGGAAACCCACGAAAAAAGGATAGCTTTGGGAACGGCTTCAGTCATGATGCGGGGTGTGGGTGCTTGAGTGCTGGTGGCTGTAGCTGTTAACGTAGATATTAGAGATGTTGTGGTGTGATAAGTTAAGAATTGAAATAGGAGGATAAAAGAAGGAGATAGATGGAGGAGGAACCATGTGAGCTGGGGTCCCAGACTCATTACGTCAGTGGTGAAGTTAGGCGTGCTACACAATGTCATTAGGCGCCCCCGCTCACCTCCGTTTCTCCACGTGTCTCGCAGTCGGTTCCGAAGATGCATCATATGGTGCTGAAAATAAATATGGTACTCGAATTTCAACTTTTCTTTACATTTTTGTGACTTTCTTGTGACATTGCAGTCCTCACCAGCATCAAGAGAACAGGTATACAATCCTAGAGGAAGGTAAACTACAACTGAGCCTAGACAATAGACAACCCCTCAAAAGAGATCTCATCTCATCGCACCTCACTCCCTTGTCCGACGTCATCTTTGTTCGAGTCGTCAATCGGGCCAAAAGGATCCTTCACAGACTTATCATATACCTTCATAGACATACCACAAACACATACCATGTCCAACACTCTCACGCTCATCAGCACAGCGTTCATCCCCGTTGTAGCGCTGTTCTCCTTTTCAATCTACCTCACCACCCACCCAGATTCACCACTGAATCTAATCGCCAAACCGATATCGTTACCCACGTCAAGGAACGATGCTTTGAACGATAAATCGGACCCGTTCGATATCTACGACCCCGTAGTGACGTCCGATGGGACGCCGATTGAGCCAGAACGGTTCTGGGGTCGTACCAGGAGAATGAAAATATGGTTGTTGGTTTCGTTGATCCCTTCTTTGGTCGTTAACGTGGGGTTGTTGGTTTTAACGGCAACGGGTGATGGTGATCAGGACGCCAAAACTAGAGCTATCCTGCTACCGGCTCTTCTCATCCCTGCCCAATTGGTCACCATGTTGATGACGTTGTGGTATATTAAACAATCAAACACCCCTTCGCACTGGAACACGACTATACATCTGGCCACTGTCATATTCACCCAATTCATCGTACTCTCGTTTCTGGTACTACTACCCTCCACTCCACTACCCACGTCACCGTCGTTCCTCGCACCAATGTTTCTTAAATGGGAGGTCATATCGTTACCAAAGAATTTAGAACCAACCCAGATACTCATCTACGCCCTGCCGCTACTCTACATCCCACCCACCCTTCTCATCCTCAGTATGCGAAGAGGTCCACCACTGTACCTAGCCCCAGATGCCATCTACCCATCTAAAATCACAGACGCTATCCCAGCAGATCACGACTCTTTAGACCCCACTAAACCCAATCTGTCTCAAGAAATCCAAGCTACTGTAGTCGAATGGGTACTGTTCAGCTACGCAACAGACGTCATTCGTAAAGGTTACGTCGCAGAGTCGATGGAAGTGGTAGATCTCCCGGTGCTACAGGCTAATATGCGTAGGTTTAAACACTTTCTCCACTGACCATAGGCGCCCTACCCTCCTATACCAACATGAAACGTCATTATACCAAACCCAAACGACGCTTAGGTCGATGGGAGGGATTCAACCTCTTGTGGAGATTAGCCAAAGTCAACTCGTTCATGCTCTGGGCTCGTAAGTGTGTAAATCGACGTCACTGATGTTAGAAACTCTCCTCGCCGCTGCAACCGCCTTTGGATACTATCTCCCACCGTTTCTACTTCAAAAGTATATCGCCTATCTCGAAGCTGATCCAACAAGAGCTCATCCAGCTTGGGGTTGGGTGCTATGTTTTGGTCTTTTCACTTCCAACGCGTTGATCAACATCTCCAGTGGTGTTCTTTGGGCTATTGATACGACCTATTTGACCGCTAGAATCAGACTCCAACTCAACACGGTGTTGTTTGAGAAGACGTTGTTGAAAAAGGACGTCGCGGCGTTGGGTGAAGAGGGGAACAAAGTCGGTGGTGTCGCTGAAGAAAAGGCAAAGAGTAAAATGAAAAAGGATCCGGAGGAGAAGGAGGACGAAGAGGGGGTTAGCTCGAAATCGCAGATCATGGTGGGTACGTTTATGGACAAAACTGACTGTAGACCCTCTTCACCGTTGATGTTGATCGAGTCACCGAATTCGTCTTTCACAGTGAGTCAGAGTGAGAGCCAACTAACGCCAGCCTTTACCATTGTGGACGCTCCGTTGGAAATCCTCGTCGCTACGTTGTTTTTACTAAAACTTCTTGGTGTCTCGGCGCTGTTTGGGCTCCTGACCACAGTCTGTAAGTCACCCTGTAGACGTGACTGACCCCAGTGTGCCTCCCACTCAACCACATTGCATCGAAATTTGTCGTCACAGCACAGGAGAATCTCATGAAAACTCGTGACGAAAGGACAGCGTTGATGAACGAGATACTTCAAGGTATCCGCATGCTCAAATTCATGGCTTGGGAGAGGTCTTTCGAGAAACGTATCAACTCTATCAGGAAGAATGAACTTTCGTGGCAAGCTAGGAATTATCAGATTGAAGTGGCGTTCAATTGTATTTGGGCTTTGACGCCGGTGTTGGTCACCGTGGTGTCGTTCTTGGTAGGTGAATTCAATGACTGGACTGACTTTAGCACTTTACCCTCATTCGCGGTGAACGTTTGACACCGTCTATCGCTTTTACCTCTGTTGCGGTGTTTAACGAGTTGCGATTCGCTCTCAACGCTTTACCGGAAACTTTTATCCAAGGTCTTCAAGGTGGGTGGTGGGTTGACTGAGCTGACCTTTAGGTTTCGTTTCGTGTCGTCGAATCGAGAAATACATGTCTTTGGCGGAAGTTTCCCAAGTGGAAACTTATACCGGTAACGGCGATATCACTCTCACCAACGCTACCCTTACTTGGCCAAGGGATGAGTCGAATGATAAACCTACATCCACCCCGAAGAACGCTTTCACGTTGGCTGATTTGAACCTCACCTTTCCCCACGGCGAGTTGTCATTGATTTGTGGACGATTGGGTTCGGGTAAATCGTTATTACTATCTGGACTCCTTGGGGAAGCGGATCTGTTGGTCGGTAAAGTATCATGCCCAAGGTCGTCTCCCAATTCAATGACCCTGCATTCGGACGCCAAACTCCAGATCGACGATTCAGATTGGATCCAACCTGACATCACCGCTTACGTCCCTCAACAGGCTTGGTTGCAGAACGCCAGTATCAAGGAGAACATTATTTTTTCTAGTCCGTGGAATAGAAATCGTTACGATAGGGTTATCGAGGCTTGTAGTTTGACTACGGATTTGCAGATCCTGGAGGACGGTGATGAAACGTGGGTTTGGTGTTGACTCGACTGACTTTAGTGAAATCGGCGAAAAAGGTTTAAATCTTAGTGGTGGACAAAAGGCTAGAGGTGAGTAGAGTTTTGACTTGGCTGACGACAGTTTCCCTCGCTCGTGCGGTTTATAGTCGTGCTGGAGTTTTGTTCCTTGATGACGGTAGGTGAGATGTTGGCTTTGCTGATGGGTAGTTTTGAGTGCTGTTGATGCCCACACCGCACACGCTATCATGGAGAATTGTCTTCAAGGACCTTTGGTTGCGGGAAGAACTGTTTTACTGGTTTCACATCATACCACTTTGGTATCACCAGCTGCGGCGTACATCGTTGCGTTAGAGAATGTGAGTAGAATCATGGCCTAAACTGACCTCAGGGTGACGTCAAGTTCTCCGGTACACGAGCCGATTTCGTCGCCTGTGGTCTAATGTCTGAACTCGACGCTGAAGATCAGAAGAAAGAAGCCACCGTTGAGGAAATCGCCCCTGAGAAGCCTCAAAACAAATTACTCAACGTCGAAATGTCTGAACCCAATTCTGAAACCTCGAGTTTAGCTCCAGAAGACGAGATCACACTCAACAGCTCTGACAAAATCAAAACTCCACGTAAACTCATCGAAGATGAGAAAAGGGCTAGAGGTAGGATTGCTTGGGTAGTATGGAAAACGTATTTCAATGTAGGTCAACACCTGTTCACGCTGACGATAGGCGCTCGGGGGTAAACTCTGGTGGTTCACTTTTGTGACTACTTTGGCTATCGCCATGTTTGTTCCTGTTTTCGAGAACGGTTGGCTTCAGTGGGTAGTGGGTTTTACGGCGCTGATAGGATAGATATTGGTCTGGATCTTATCTCGAAGATGGGCCTGCTAAGCATAACACTGCTTATTACATTATTGGATATGCTATTGTGAGTGGGTTAGGTTTCAGAGCTGATAATAGATCACGATGGCTGGAGTTTTCATTGCGAATCTACGTTATGCCACTGTCTATGTTGGTTCTCTACAGGCTAGTAAAAAGCTTCATAACGGTAAGTCGTATAAAGATTTTGCTTACATCCAGCCATGCTTGAAACCGTTTTATTCTCTACTCTACGTTTCCATGATACCACTAGCAGGGGAAGACTTTTGAATCGGTTCGGAAAGGATATCGAAGGGCTGGATTCTAGTATGGCTGATAATTGTGAGTAAAACCAAGGATTACGCTTATATCAGTCGTACGGAGCGTTATCTACGGTTTGAACGTGGTGGTTACTTTCATTTCTATTACCTACGTCGGTGGTCTCCCCTCTGTTCTGGTTGGATGGTGAGTGATATACAAGGGCTCACTAACATTAGCCTCATTCTTGTGGTTTACTACCAAGCTGGATCTATCTACGGTCAAACTTCCCGGGACATGAGGAGGTTAGATTCAGTAACTCGTTCACCACTTTATTCCCTGTTTGGAGAAACCGTCTCGGGTGTAGCTGTCATTCGGTCGTTTGGCGCAAGTGAGTCAAAACACGACATCACTGACGTTAGGTACCATCGCCATGAAACAGATGATGAGATTGGCCGACACCAATATCCTAGCTTTCGTTTGGACTTGGACTGTTAATCGATGGTTGTCTGCGAGATTCAATCTACTATCCGCCGTTGTGGTTGGTTTAACTGCGGTGGCCATTTTGGTTACTCCAGGGATCAACGCTGCCATGGCTGGATTCGCATTGTCGTTTGCGGGGACTATTTCGCACGATTTGCTCTTTGTCGTAGGTTGTTGTTAAATCTACGCTGACCCCAGGTTCGTCGTTTCGTCCAACTCGAACAGAGTATGGTGGCTTTGGAACGTATCAAAGAGTGAGTGGTCGTTTGACCCATCTAACGTCTAGATATTCCGAACTTAAACGTGAAGCACCGGAATTCATCGAACCCAGACCACCAGCTTCGTGGCCTGAGAACGGGGCTATAGAGGTGGATAATTTGGTTATACGCTACGCCCCTGATCTCCCCGACGTCCTGCATAGTATCTCCTTCAAGGTTCAGCCGAGAGAGAAGATTGGTATTGTCGGTTCCACTGGATGTGGGAAATCAACTCTGGCTCTTAGTTTCTTCCGATTCGTCGAGGCCACCGCTGGCAGAATCGTCATTGACAACCAAGACATTTCCAAGATTGGGTTGACGGATTTGAGAACTAGAGTGACGATCATCCCTCAGGACCCGACCATTCTCAGTGGAACGCTTAGATCTACCTTGGATGTTTTTGATGAATACGACGACGTGGATATTTATGCTGCGCTCCGACGGGTTCATTTGTTGAAAGATGTTGAGGAGGAGGACGAGGAGGGGAGGAATGTGAATGTTTTCAAGGACCTTTCGAATCCTGTCAGTGAAGGTGGGGATAACTTTAGTTCGGGGGAGAAACAGTTGATATGGTGAGTGGTTTGGATGATTGAGCTGATTTCAGTATGGCGAGGGCTATCCTTAAACGGAACAGAGTTCTGTTCATGGACGAAGCTACTGCTTCTATCGACTATGAAACGGATGAACTAAGTAGGTTCTGGTAGTTCTCCACTGACGACAGTTTCCAAAACCATCCGCGAAGAGTTCTCAGACTCAACCATCTTAACCATAGCCCATCGAATCCACACCATCGTGAGTCAACGCTCGAACCAACTGACGCCAGATCGATTTCGACAAAGTCCTAGTCATGGATCAAGGGAACATTGCTGAATTCGCCAGTCCAGCTGAACTTTTGCGTGATCACAAATCGAAATTCTACTCTGTACGTTGAAGTTTATGATTTGAACTGACGCAATAGTTGTGTAAAGCGACTGGTAGGACTGAGTTCAAGAATCTAAAGACCATGGCGATAGAGGCGGAACGTAAAAGGGCTTAGTATTTGTATTTGTTACCCTGAAGATCAATGGCGAGATTGGATTACGGAATGACGAATAGTTGTCGTCAATTTCTTTATACATAAACCTAGAACGATGTATCGTCTTCATTGCACTTATGGATCGCCTGTTGCGCCGTTTCAATCACTCCCATGGATACCCAACCACGGAGTGCGACAAGGTTGGAGCGAGGTAGGTGACTTGGTGTGCAATCTAACCCCTAGGTCGTCTGGTCTCAAGATCAGCTCAAGATTACGGTTCACAGTCAATCCATACATCCCCATCTCCGAGTCTGTCAGAGCTACATCCCTACCACCCGTCACGTCGAAAATCCGAAGATCCACATGCACATGCACATTTCCACAACTGGAACCTGAATCGTTTGTATCGAATCATAGGTCATTCGGGTATCACTGTCAAGTCGGAATGGCGTCGATCTCAAGTCCGTGGTTTTAGTGAAAGAATGGGTGAGGTGGTTCAAGGGGATAGTATGGTTTTGCCCTTGTTGATCGTGACGTTTTCTTGCGCGTAGGTGGTGCTTTTGAAGTGTGCTGACGTGTAGACTTGCCGACGCAGTTACCTATAAACATTATCAAGTTTTCGCAACCAGTCAAACAGGGAATACCGTTTTATTGGCAGTAGCTGCAGTTGGTGCTTCGTCCAAGAGTCCTTTATTGGCTAGTGTATCTTTAGGTGGTTTTGTTCTTTTTGGGTTATTGTTTGGACAACTAGGTGGTTATGTCGGTAGGTCAATGGAGGGATCAAGCTTACTCTAGGTCATCGACGTAGGGGTTGGTTGCTGTTCAGTTTTATTTTTCAATTGGTTGTTTTGATCGTTTCTGCGGTCTTGATCTCGGATTATGGTCCAAGGTGGTTACAACCTGGTAGTGATTATGAATGGGTTTACATGTTTTTGTTGTCAATCCAAGGTGGTCCTCAGGTTACTATGGTAAGTGGTGTCAAAACTCTACTGATGTTAGGCAACCAACGCTGGTACAAGAGAAATACCCACTGCAATGATGACCACGCCATATGCAGCTTTTCTATCCGACCCGTCGTTATTCCAAGTAGGTGAACTGACAGACGTTCAAGCTAGGAACAGGCGTGCTGTTTATATAGCCATCTTCTGGGTTGGTTGTTTCACTGGTGCTGTTATAGCTCGTTGGTCTCGTTTACTGGTTATGACGGTTGCGGTTATTGTATTGAAGATCTTCGCCATGGTGGTGGTTCTCTTTGCTCCTGGGGAACAAGGGACGTTATTGGAAGCTGACGGCGGGTCAGCTTGGCAGAGTAATCCTGATCTAGGTGAGGCTGGGGAAAGAGTTAGAGATGAAGAGAATGTAGCCATGTAATGCCATAATAAGCCACAGTTTCAACTGCCATCAGAGAATACGCCCTAGCCATCAATCAATTCCTTCAACTTTCACATCCATCAACATCAACATACACCACCCTATCTTGAGTAGTTCGTGACACCGTTCGCACGTATATATACCTTGCAATGTGTTATACCTCACCCTAAAATGGATACAAACAAAACTTTTCGACCGAAAAGTATGATATCTTGGGAAGACGTCTTGAAGAGGCAAGGAGACGACGAGGTGATGACAGATAGTGATTCAGACGAAGCAACGACAGGTGAGTTAGGGTAAAGCTTTCACTAACACTAGATTCTCCAACTCGACTTGTTTCCCCTGTATCCAAATTATCCTCCAGTTTCGATAACTTCGATATAGCCCCTCTCACCCCTAAATCGCCTGTATCGTTCAACGTCTCACCGTCCAAACGTTCCAATGGTGACACCGATACATCGTTCGTCAAAAAGTCAAGATCTGTCCTTGGAGAAACAGCTAGGTTGATCTTTGGAAAGGATCCGACAATCCCTCCCTCCCCCGTATCACGGAATTCCACTCTATCCTCTAGCGACTCTCTCCAATCGAACCACAACATCTACATCGTCCCCCCAAATGACTACCAACCCCGTTTCAACAGACTAGACATCAAATACCATGTTCAATATATGTTGGAATTGCAACTTGGTCAATATCCGGATTTAACTTGGGGCGATGTGAAATTTGATGATCTTCTCAAGATGCAGGGGAGTGTTCAAGAAGCTGCCCCAAAGGTAGATGGGTTTTGGAAATTTATTCAAGCTAGGAAGGTTGGGCAACCAGTAGAATGGGTAGATGCAGAACCCATTCGACGCCGTGACCCTATCCATGTCGAAGTTGATCACGAGGAGGTATCCCTTCGGGCAGGAGATATGAAAGGGCTGGGAAACAACTCTGTCAACTGGTTGTACGGTGGAAAAATCGCTTACACCGTTCTTGTGGAAGAGGACAAACTCGGAGGCATCGTCCCAGGAGTCACTTTACGTGAGGAACAGAATCCCTTTTATCAACCGAAAGAATCCAATCAACTCTTCCCCTTCAAATTCTCCCTTCTACCCGTGACTCGAGGGAAATCCTGTCGACTCGCTAGACGCTTTGGTTCAAGATCGATACTGAATATAAAGGTTAGCGATAAGCTCAAACCCAAAGCAAAGGATCAGTTGTTTGACATGTTGGTTGGGAGAACTTTGGTGTTGTTTGGCAGGCAGTTTATTGCGTTATGGTCTCCAGCAGATAAAGACACGGTGGTAGCTTTCCAAATCGACTCTTTGGACCGGGGACTCACGACTTTGGACCCATGTGGACCTCCGTTTCTGGATCTGATCAAAAGTGAGTACACTGTTGGCTCTGCTGATGTAAGTGTATAACGACTTGGAATCTAAACCTGACCAAGCGATGGCGAAATGGGCTGCTAGGATTCAACTCTTGATGTCAGATTCGGTTCCTGCTCTTCGTGTAGATCCTTCACACATCCTAGTGATCCCCGATATCGTCAGTGCAAACGCAGTTGGAAAGGCGACTACGGAGCAGACTTTGACTGATGGTTGTGGATTAATGTGTAAGTGGAGTCTAGACCACACTGACGGTAGCCGAGCACATCGCACGACAACTCTATTCCCATCCCCATTTACCCACTGAATTCGGTCGCCCTAGTGTCGTTCAAATGCGTATAGGTGGATCCAAGGGGATGTTGGCGTTGATGAGTCACGAACAGTCGTTGTTATACCCTGGAATGGATATCATCCTCCGACCGTCAATGATCAAATCTTTATCAGCGCAACAGTTCCAGAACGACCCGTCGTTGTGTACGTTGGACGTGGTGAAAGTGGGTTTCATGAAAATAGGAACATTCCTCTCGTCTGAACCTTTGATCGTTCTACACGATCGTGGAGTTCAATTCGATACCCTACTTCAAGTGTATGAATCGGGATTCGACGCTATTCTTCAATCTTTCAATCCTCATCCCCAAGACGAAGAAACTGCAGTCGATTGCCTCAATCGACTCGTATACAACACTTTCAACCAAGGTGGAGTCGGTGTCGAGTTCAAGAAGCGTCAATGCGTCGAGGCCGGGGTGTCACTAAAGGTTTCTGGCTTGGTCAAGAAGGACGAAGAGGTTGAGATCTATGAGACCGATCCTGTCAGTCATCAACCAGAATCCCTAGGTGAAAGGTGAGTCACTGTCAAAACTCACTGACGTCAGCTTGATGAAAGCTTTGTCTTGTGGATTCACCCCATCGACGTCTGCGTATACAGCTCAAAAGCTTCGCCGATTGGTCCAGGTCAAATGTGACGGGTTGTACCGACAGTTTCGCTTCCCTCTGGAGCAGAGTGTTTCCTCGTTTATCGTTCCAGATTCGTTGGGAGTTTTGGCACCTGACGAGATCTTTGTTTGTTTCTCTGGCAAGGGGCCTATTGATGTGGCGACTGGATGTGTAAGTGGGATGGCGATTGCGCTGATGCCAGCCCATGTCGTATCTCGAGGGGGATTGTTTGGTTTACAGATCGCCGTGTAAATTACCGAGTGGTAGGTTTTAGTATGAGCGTGACTAATTTTAGATGTTCGAAAAGTAGGTTATTCAACGACACATCTGACCTCTAGTTTAAAGCGGTATTCAAACCAGAACTGCAACATCTCAAAGACTGCGTGGTGATGTCTGCCAGAACGGATTGCTACCGCTCTCCAGCTAGTTTCCTCGGAGGTGGGGATTACGACGGGGACACTGTTAACGTGGGTTAGGCTGTGAACTCCCTAACCCCAGGTTATTTTCGACTCTCAATTCGTCAACGAGTTTACCAACGCCGACGATTCTTTCGCCATTGTACCGGATGACTTTGTGGATGAAAACTTTACGCAACAGGTCGTCAAAGGTTCAGACTTTTTGGCACAAGTTGACATTGAGAATATGATTGCACAAATGCAACATTGGCTTCTTGGTGGGCTTCGTTGTGAAAACCTTTTTGGAACATGTGAGTGATGCAACGAACTCGCTGACGTTAGATTCTGACCTCCACGGTAACGCTGTTTATCGCCATGGCCTTGATCATCCAAAGTCGATTCGACTGGCTCGAATGTAGGGGTTAATTGAGACTGAGCTGACGTTAGGTTCTGTCATTTCATGGACGCTACCAAAAGTGGTCTCACAGTAAAACCTGAAGTTTTGACCGCTGATAGAGCAGAATTTGGGGGACAGATCGCTTGGAGGATTCACAAGAAGGGACTGGATATCAAGGACAACGTGAGAGAAATCAAACGATCCAGGGGACTAGGCGATTTCTTGGTAGGTTGAGCGTTGTGCCTGCTGACGACAGATGGATAAAATCATGGAAGATGGGGAAGATAAGATGAATAGCATTTTAGAGTGCTTTCCCGAGCCCATAGATCCCAAACTCTTCAAGCGATCTCTCGAAGATTACAACCAACTATCTACCATGTGGACCATGGCTCAAAGTCATCCAAACCTTCTACCTACCTTGAAAGTCATTCAAAAACACGTCGAAGCTGTTTTCAAGATCTGGAAGCTGCTGCGTCTGGATGACTCAAGGTCCCCCTCCGATCTTTATCATCAACAATTGTCCGGAAAGCTGATCGCACCTTCACCACGAAAACAGAACTCAAAGTCGACCGAAGATTACACAATTCGGAGGGAACACTTGCGAGAGCTCGCTGTACTGTGGCATCAGTATCCGGTCCCAAGTGATGTTTCGCAATTGACGATGTTCGGTGATGACAGTTTGGTGAGAAGGTTGAAGATCAGTTGTGCGGTTGCGTTGAGGAGATACAATGACCGGTATACAATACTGTTTCCGTAAGTAACCTCACGAACTAGCTGACATCAGGTTCGACGTGGATTTCAGAACAACGTGTGAGATGAAAGCTCGGGCTACGGGTTTGAACACCCAGATGATTCTTGAGAGTGTGTATGAGGGGATGAAGCCGGTTAAATCTGTTTAAATTATATCTTGCATAGTGATACCATGTAATTATCGATCACTGAATCGCGTTACTCCTTTGCACTTTACTTACTCCTTTGCATCTTTACTTCTATCTTTATGCTTCTATGCTTACACCAAATGGATAATTACACGTAATCATGATGAATGTCTTAATTCCCAATGGATGTGAGACATTTTAGAACGATGCAATTGATGGCTTTTGAATTGAAACCACAACGTATAAAGATGGACCATTGTTTTTTCTCCCAACATCACAATGTCGCTCACACTGGATTCATGTCAGGAGTCTGTTAAAGCGGCTCAAATCTTGGCTGCTACGGGGATTGTAGGTGACGTGAAGGATCAATGCTGACCCCAGCCTTCGGTGAACCAACTTTTGATCGTAAGTGGGATGGCGATGGGGCTGATGGAAGATTTCCTACGTTGGGGCTTTGATTCAAGCTGTTCTCTTGGGGATAGGGTTGCAGTTGGTGAGTGAAGCTATGGATTAACTGACCCCAGCTCTTTACCTATGTCAATCGACCCAATCGTGATGGCTGGATGCTTCGAGGTGGTGTCGCTTCGGTCACCGCTTTAACCCTGGTTCAATTTGCAATATGGACGTTTGCTAATATAAGGATGATAAAGCATTTTGATCAGTTTACAGAAGTCGCTTTGGGTGATTTGGTACGTGGTTGAAAAGAGCTGCTGATGACAGTGGTTGATCCATGTGTCCAATTTTCTCTGCGGTGTTGGGGAGGTTCCAGTGTTTTTGTTCTTCATACACAGAGCGTATATCCTCTGGGACAGGAACAAGATTGTGCTGTGGAGTTTGTTGGGGATGCTGGGGTTAGCAGGGGCTTTGGCTACTACATAGTAGGTTTCAATCGTATCTGACTGACAGCAGCGATGGTCTCACAATGTACTGCCCGTGGGGGTTTGCTAATCTCACAAACGATCAATTCTTGTCTTGGCTACCGTTTGTGAGGGATAGGGAACAGAGGTATTACTGGTTTATCGTGAGTGAATGCATGGCATCGCTGATTTTAGATCCTGTGCATGGTTCTAGCCATAAGTGAGTCGTGGGTTTACAACACTAACGACAGTTCTTGGCATCCTCCTTTGCTCCCTGTTGATGATTGGACTGCTGCGGCATCGAAACGGTTCTGCTCAACTGGATTCTGCAAGTGAGTCGATGGTTGACTCCACTGACGGTAGTATCCAAAATCATCTACCTCAGCGGTGAATCCATGATCCCGCCGGTGATAGTCAATGTTCTGATCTTGGTCGCTTTCATTAGACGCTCTCAAGGATTGATCCTGTAGGTCACTGGGTGTCATCTCTAACCCTAGTCTCCGTTTAACCTCTCAAATCACAACATCGGTTATTTTCGTTTGCTTTCTCGCAGCTCTGGTGTCGTAAGTGTTGATTCAACTCCGCTAACACCAGACGCAAACGGGTCGAAATCATTCTCCAAGCTCATCCAGTTCGACATATGGAGAGTTTTAAAATGGAACCTGATACCACCACCCAACTTCCGACTGAATTGGCTGTCGCTTACAGGTCGACCAATAGATACTCGCCCAACCACGATACCCCCCTTGCTCGAGTGGAGTCGTTGGGTGTCAGCGACGACGATTTGAGGCGGATGTCGGCGTATGATCTGATGGATATATTGAGAAGAGGTCCGTAGGGTTATGTCTAGAGGAAGGGGCACATATATCTTGTTGTCGATCTGCTGGGTACGGTTAGACCTAAGTGAACCACATGTACTTCTCCTCTCGACTATCGTCCAAAGCCTCACCCCCTCGCCAAGTACAAGATAAGACGGGGTACCAGGCAACCGCCAAGCTTCCAAGCATCCAAGCATCAAGTTCACCACTCCGAGTTAGACGGGTTTTTACCTTGATGCATTCAAAACATGCTCCACACGCGATAAGCTTCGATATAGATACTTGGCTGACGATGGGAGAGAGATAAGGACCTGTTGTCGAATGAGAGTGCTCGAATGGCATCGTCTCGTTGGTTTAGCCTCTTGGCATTTTTCGCGGTATAAGAATCCATGAAACACTTCACTTTCCCCCAAATGTCTTCCTTTATCCATCCCACAGCTGGAGATTCAGAAAAGAAAGGTGGTGGAGATGTCGATGTTGGTGTTTATTCCGCCGCCGAAGTCAAATCAACCCTCTACGACCCAAGTCAAGAGTCTTTGCTTACCCGAATTGGTCTCAACGCCGAGTCATTCAAACGAGCTCCTGGCACCACCCGTGGTCTTGTGACTCATGGTGATATTCCACCTGAATATCTTCAACATGATAACCCGTTGTTACAGCAAAAAATGAAACCGAGGCATCTGCAAATGATCGCTGTCGGCGGGTCAATCGGAACTGGTTTGTTTGTTGGTTCCGGTTCTGCACTCACTCGAGGAGGTCCTGCGGGTATTCTGATCGCTTGGATCATCATGGGTAGGTAGAAATATGAACGAACTGACCGTAGGTGTTATGCTTATCAACGTCACCCAGGCGTTAGGTGAGATGGCCATTTTGTACCCGGTTTCTGGAGGTTTCTACACACTTGCTTCAAGAATGTTAGACCCTTCGTTTGCCTTTGCAATGGGTTGGAACTATGTTCTTCAATGGGCTGTTGTGCTTCCACTCGAAATCACCGTCGCAAGTAGTACAGTAGCGTATTGGACAGACGCCGTCCCGTTGGGCGCTTGGATAACCATCTTTTTCGTCGTCATCATCATTGCTTCTGCCTTTGGAACTCTAGGTTTTGCGGAGGAAGAGTTTTGGTCTTCATGTTTGAAGCTTTTCGTGGTGGTGTTGTTTATTTTTATCGGAGTGGTTTGTATCTGTGGAGGTGGACCAGCGAACGGTGACTACAATAGCTATGTTGGTGGACGTTATTGGCAGGATCCAGGTGCTTTTGCAAACGGATTCAAAGGGGTTTGCTCTGTGTTTGTAACAGCGGCTTTCTCGTTCGCGGGGTGAGTAATGATTTGAATACCATTAACGCCAGAACCGAACTCGTTGGTCTTGCTGCTACAGAAACCCCCAATCCAAGAGAAACAATGCCATCTGCTGTCAAAAACACCTTCTGGCGTATAACCTTGATCTTCATCACCTCCCTTACCATCATCGGTCTTGCCGTTCCCTACACCGATGAGAGATTGTACGACGGGTCAGGAGCTGACATTTCCCCCTTTGTCATCGTCATGGATAAAGCTGGTATCAACGGTATCAACCATTTGATCAATATAACCATTTGCATTTCGGTCCTGTCTATTGGACTCTCCTGCGTGTACGCCGGGTCACGAACCCTCACGGCGTTGGCTGAAACTGGATACGCTCCAAAGATCTTTACCTATATCGATAAATCAGGACGTCCACTTTGGTCCGTAGTCGCTATCTTGATCTTTGGACCAATCGCCTACGTCAACGTAGCTGATGTAGGTTCTCAAGTTTTCGATTGGTTGTTGGCGTTATCCGGGTTGTCAACTTTGTTCACTTGGCTATCAATCTGTGTCACTCATATCCGTTTCCGTCGTGCTTGGAAACTTCAAGGTCATTCAGTGGAGGAACTACCTTTTACAGCTCTAGGAGGGGTGTACGGGTCGTGGTTAGGAGCGATCTTGATAATCATCGTGTTGATCGCACAGTTCTATGTCGTAGGTGGGGTTCATGACCAAACTGATGATAGGCTATATTCCCCTTGGGTGGGACTGAAACAGCAGGTGAAGCGGTGGAAAGTTTCTTCAGTAGGTCAAACGTCTACCCCTCTAACATTCAGTTGCCTACCTTGCTCTCCCAATTTTACTCTTGTTCTGGGGGGTCGGATTCGCTTGGAAACGTACTTGGCCAAGACGAGCTCATGAGATAGACCTTGACACGGGTAGAAAGTCTTGGTTAACAGTTGAGGATATGAGAAAGGTAGGTTTTGTTTCTGACCAGACTAACGATAGTATCGTGCCGAACGAGCTAAAGCTCCAAGATATGTCCGAGTTTATAGAATGTTGTTTTCAAATAGTTAGCGGTGATATCCGATTGTTAACCATCATGTTATTGTTACTGCTACTGCCAATTGTTCTTGCCTCTCAGACCCACTTCGCAGCCTCACTCCTCTCCCATGAAGTGACCGATTATATCGAGAACCTCCGCTTGAAGTGGGGTGTCAAGGGAATTTCAATCGCTCTGGTGAAAGCTGATCAGTCAGAAACCGTTTCCTTCGGGAACGCTAACGAAGTGGATCCAGTTGATGGTGATGTAGGTCATGACTTAGTTACTCTAACCCCAGTCCCTCTTCTCCATCGCGTCCAACTCCAAACTGTTCACCGCAGTGGCCGTGGGTCTACTGATCGATAATCAAACAAAACTATCAGACGGGACGGTGCTATCATGGGACACAAAAATTAAAGATACCCTACCATGGAAGTTGCAAGATGGATACGCTTCTGATCACGCTGATTTGGTCGATCTACTTTGTGAGTGGTTGTACGACATTGCTGACTTTAGCGATGAGAACGGGTATGCCAAGGCATGACAATTCACATGGGTAGGTGGGAGATTGGTTAAGCTGATTGTAGTCAACAAACACCCTCTAAAATCATATACAACCTCCGACATCTCAAACCGTCAACAGAGTTTCGACGATCATGGCAGTACAACAATCAACATTACGTGACGCTATCGGAGATTATACCAGCTCTCACAAACGTGTCGTTTGTTGACTACGTGGGGGAGAATATATTTAAACCCCTAGGAATGTTGGATACCACTTATAACTCGACACTCGCTGGAGAAACTGGGAAAAGGAGTGAGGGGTACTATAGGGTTGGGAGGAATTTGAATCGATGTGATGGAGACTCCAGTCTAGACTGTATCGGCAACGCAGCTAGCATTGGGTGGTGGACCACAGGCGATGGAATCAGTGAAGCGGGAGCTGGGGGTGTGGTCACGTCAGCAAACGATCTTGTGAGTACTATTTGATCAAGCTGACCATAGACCAAATGGATCAAAGAGTTGCTAAACCCACGACTCATCCCCCCACACATCCTCACTCAGCTCTTTACTTCCCAAACAGTCCCTATCGGCACTCCAAGTCATCCAGAAGAAAGCACATGGACATATGCGTCAGCTCAATTCCTCTACTCCTACCGTGGACGCAACTATATCGGTCATACTGGGTCGCTCCCAGGACAAATGTCGGCAGTTTTTAGATTACCAGATGAGAACTTGGGTCTTGCTATCATGGTGAATGATCAGGTTTTTGGGACGCAAATTGTTGAAGTCGTTGGCAAGAGGATCATGGATTATTGGTTGGGCTTAGACGTAATAGATTGGGAAAAACGGGTTATGGGGAGGACAAGGAGTAAAGGGGTTTCACCCCCCGAGACCTCTGCTGTTGCACTGGATGGAGTCTATTCCCACCCAGTGTACGGGAAACTCAACCTTTCCAGCTACCACCACCCCCTTGTCGACTTTGTCCGCGACCACGCCGTACCACTCAACTACACCACAGTGTATATCTCCGAAACCCACAAACTGTTCAACTCCCATATCATGTTTACCCATTTCGATCAAAACCTCTTCAACTGGACCCTGGTGTTGATCAAATCAGACCAACCCCTTATCGGTGATCTTGGTGATTCTGGAACTGCTGCTGTCACTTCAGAAGGGATCGGGATGTTTGGAAACTTTTGGGGTCAGGGGTCGATGGTGAAGGAGGTTGAAATTGGGGAAAATGTAAGAGAGACGGCAGAGGTTTGGTTTGACAGGGAATGACGGACAGGAATCATCTTACATACGTAAATACAATCAGTTTCACCCTCAATCTCCCCTTGACATCCCACAAGAAGCGCACTTTTGTGGCAACTCGTTGAACTCGTAAAACTCCATCTTCCCAGTGAATCCCAACTCCTTGACCTTTGTAACGATGAATTTCCTCGTTTCCTCGACTACAGGAGCAGTAATACCGTTACCAAGTTCGAATCCTCCGTACAAGGCGATTGTTGTACAAGCGAGACGATCGTGGAGTGTTGAGATTTTTTTCCGATCTTTTTCGAGATTCTCAATGGATCCAACCTTTCCCATGAGAGCGTCAAAGATAGTTTGGACAGCTCGAACAACTTGTCCACCAACAGCTGAACCATCTTTTCTCAAAGGGAATGGGTATCGATTGAAAGCACCCAAGATTACGCCGCTATCGATGTGCTCCTTGGCACCTTCGTTTGCAATCGCAGTATGATGATAAACATCGACATTATGATTGACACGCATCTCAAGGCTAAACCTGAAAGGACCAAACGGACAGTGTGAACAAATCGCTTCACATTGAGTTGATGTTCCCAAGAGATTGATCCATTGTTCTTCTATTGGGGGTAGCAGAGTCGTGAGATCCAACCACAAATCGGCTGTGTCAAAATTTTGATGACCACCGCAATAGCTGAGATCTTCTGTCCAAAGACCATTTCCACGAGATGCAAAGGAGATCGAACGAAGTGATGGGAAAACAATCTCGAGGCTGATGGCGTCCGCGTTTGGGTTTGATAGTTCAGAGAGCAAATCCAGACCTTTCTTCCAAGCATTAGCTTCAGATATCAAGTATTTCTTCAGATCATCCTGTGGGAGTTTTGGTCCTTTCTTGGACGCCATGGAATCCCAATCACCGATATCGTTTCGTTGAATGATGGTTGTGTAGGTCGGGATTTTAAGTTTCTGGCGATAAATAACATTGAAGTGTTTAACTAATTTGAGGAGTTCCAATTTGGAGCTGCATCCTCGAGGAGTAACGGATTGACAACCGTGTAGGAAATCCTCGAGGTCGTCGATAAAGACGTTGGTGTACAAGTGGCGTTGGGCCATGCTGTTGAAAGTCTAAACGGTGTCAGGAAGTAACCCCAAACCAAGTGAATAGTAAAGAGGTGACATACCTGCGATACTCGCATACACATAGCCAAGTCACTTTGATGCAAGTCTCGCCACGAGCATTCAGTGCCAGCTGGTGGTGGAGTGTTCTTGACGAATTTGAGGATGCGATACCAGAGCTCAGGCTCTAGTTGTGGGAGTGTTGAAGGCATTTTGTGAGTTGGATCAAAGAATGATGGAAGAGAAAGATGATGATTGATGTTAAATCAATAGCTTTTTGCCCGTGCACACAGGTGTTTCAGCTTTGAAGTGGCATTCATTTTGACACTGCAGTAGTGGCTTTTGCCATCTTGGTTCATGCCTGGGATGAATGATTCCTGACCCAATAATATATGCATAGGTGTTTTCTGAATAACTTGATAGTCCATAGTGTCCATAAAAGAAAGAAGCTATACACATTCCACCACAACCGATCAAACAGTCCAAATTTGATTGGTGTTGAAATCAGTACACAAATAAGTCTGAACTCTCCCCTTGGCATAATCGCCATCTTGAACATCCATACATTGTCCTTGTCCAGTAACTGCGATTCTACGATCTGGAGTAAAGTAGAAATCTTGAGCGGGGAGATTGTCGTAACATTGCCAAATCTGTATACGTTGCGTTAGTTGAGGTCGTCGAATGGCAATACTCACTTTCATTCCTACGTTGTTGTGTGGGTCTGTAGGGGTCAGCGCTATACATTGTTTGACCTACTCGTTCCGGCATCAAGACAATAGTTGGTATCCGCCAATCTAACCTTGGTACGATCATTGTTGATCACCCATTTCTGAGCGCCTGTTCCGTTGCAATCGTATCTAAAGGTGAGTCGTTTACCCATAATGCTACACTCACAGTTGGACTTTGCCCCCGTTATACCTTAAATTACCCTCAAGATCTAAACACTTTCCAGTGTTACCATTGGGATGGATTGTAACGTAGGATTCTGGAGACGATCCGGATGTACCTGGAGAAGTTGAACCTGAAGTTCCGGGTGTACTTCCAGGTGTAGAACTACCAGTTCCTGGTGTACCAGACGTACCAGTGGACGGATTGCCAGTGGATCCACCCGATCCAGTGGAACCAGTTGATCCTGTAACAGGACCGCCCTCAGGGCTGCCTCCAGGAGTTTTCCTGATATCGTCATTAGGGAATTCCCAGCTTGAGAGGATGACTGGATCGTCGTCACCAGCGTAAGGAGTAGCACAAATAGCTTTGAGCTCTGTCAAGTCAGTACAGTTCAGCTCAACACTCACCTTCGACGATATTTCTTCTGAACGAATAATCCCCACGCTTTCTGTTCTTCCTCTCCTCCAGCTCTCTGGCTAAAGGTCGTTCAAAGAGGAAGGGGGAACCGACTTCCCTCTTGACCGAAGTTCCTTCTTTGGTATCCTTGTAGTTGAGACCGTCGCAATTGAGTTTTCCTTTTTGACCGAGTCGGAAGGTTCGATATTGGGAGATCGCTTTGGCTTCTTGTTGGTTGGTGAAAGAGTTTCGGATTGGCGAGTAGGACATGAAGTTGTAGACGGCTAGGGGTCAGGTGGAACGTGGTAAGTACTCACGCTCGGTGTCGGTGTTTGGAGTGGGTGTTTTCCCCTTATAATTGCAGGAGTATTGCTAATGTCAGCGGTAACAGACGTTCACGTACATATGGACAATATTTATATTGTTCAGGATATTGATTCGTTTGGCCGATATCATCACTCCCAGAGCAGACGGCTTGTTTTGGTGGAGGGAGTTCGTCGTGAGTATGTTTCAAGTTGAACCAATGACCTGATGTCAGCTTTGATTGATCACGACCTACCAATCTCATGAACGATCGTCGAGTAAGGTTGGGTATCGTGGTCTTGGAAAGAAACACCTTTAAGAGTGTCCATGATGAATGCACAACCGTCCGCGTTGTCTTGAGGGAAATGACAGAATCCTAAAGGTTAGATGGGCTATTCCCAACACTTGCCTAACGTCCTCCCAGGCATCTTGACATTGTTACTATCCAAACTGGTGATCTGTTCAATGATAAACATATGAAGAGCATCCTTCCCACCATGTCTGAACTGAGGTCTCATCATGAACGCGTCGTTGAAATTGGCGTTATCGTTCGTAGATCCACCTCGAACATTTTGAGTGAATCGACGATAATCGTTCGCGGTTGAACTTGCCGAATCATGAACAAAGTAATTGACACCGTTGACACGAGGGAGGAAAAAGTTGATTTTGTGGGGTGAATACGCTGCGTTGACGTAGGCTACAGCGTCGGTGATGACTTGTTGAGTGATGAGTGATTTGGTGGAGCAGTTCGTTGTGATGACGTTGAAGTAGATAGGAATGTTTAGATCGAATTGAACACATGCTGGGAAATGAGGTGGTTTCGGAGCGTCTGGAGTGAACGTATCTTTGAGCTTCTTTCCACCTGCTGCTAGTTGTTTCGAGAGATAGGATCGTTTTTGGTGGTTGTAACGTTTGCTGATGGGTTTCCCATCGTCACTCCAGAACCCAAGACCGCAATAAGGAAGGTCGATGGGTGTTGTTCCTCCGTCTCCGTCTGAATGTTAGCCTTGAACAAACACTTACTCACCCTTTAACGCTTGAGCAAAGATCTGAAGTTCCATGTTTTTGTACGCAAACAAATCATCATCTGACAAAGGTATATCTTGAGCGTCGGCGTGATCAGTCTCAGTGACACCAAGATACAGTCCTCCGGTGTATCCAGGACAATTAGGAGGGATATCAAAGGGGTTGGGATCATCTGGAAATGGTCCTTTCTACTCTGTCAGTGTTGAAGCTGTTCACACTCACCAAGTCATATAGTATAGGGGTATAAGGTCCACAATCAGGACAGGCGGTGCTGCAAGTATGAGAAGATGGATTACTGACGCAAGGTCCTGGAGCCGTTGATCCAGAGCATCCACAGACGAAAGGTCCTGGGTTGGGGGTAGTGAAGCCGAGAGTGGTGAGAGGGCAGCTGAGAACTCTTTCGGTGATGTTGAACGTGCTGGAAGTGTTAGTACATGCTTGTGAAGAATGTGATTTGACCTACGCGGGTATAGCAGCAACGAATTTGCTGAAGAAGACGACAGTAAAGACAGTGTGAGGGTGTAAACGCATCTTGGGATGTGGATAAACGAAAGAAGATGTAAGGTAATAAGAATACGATACGGATCAAAGACCTTATATCTTATTACCGCGTACTCCTATTTACATCGCAAACAGTAATTAATTAGGTGGTAACCAAGCCTCTCAATGCCAAGCCAAGCCCTGTCTGCTGTATGTAACGGTTAGTCACTGCCAACTGGTAGATCTGAGCTTAAATCTCTAGTCTAGGCTGTCTGGCAGCCGACGTGGCGTGGCTTTTGTAACTTTAGTGACTTGATTCGCGTACGCACTCACAAGCTGGGCATGGTATATCACAGGGATGGATGCATTGAATTGAGACGTGTAATCAAACTGGTGGATAGAGATACCCCTATGTAAGCAGTTCTGAGCAGGTTTGTTTGTTTCGATAGGAATATCATGTAAGTACGAAGTCGTCTCAATTGAGTTCAGGTCAGGGAATACGAAGGTATTACTTGCGACTCTTCAACTATTTTGTGTTTCCATTGACCCCAACGCTGTTTGATTGTACCAACAACTTCATTAAGAACATGGATACATGACGAGCTTAGAATATGTTGAATGAATACAAAGCAGAATAAACGTAGCCATGAGAATAATAGGAATAATGAAATCAAAACCAGAATCCCAAAACAATGTTAAAAGCCATGGATCCAAACCATCGTACCAAACGATAAAGAGTAAATAGTTATAACTATAACCCAACGTACTCTCCAAACCTCCCCTCTTCCGAACATCTCTTCCTAGCCGCGGTTCTGGTCCTTGTTCTAACACCTTTGAACCCTTTTTCGAGAGACGCATCTTTAACGAACCTCTCTGCGTTCGCATCAACCACTTCTTCAATCAGAGCCATTAACCCGAGAGGTTGGAAATCTTGATCTTCGACACGAGCGTTGTGGAACGCCAATAAAGCCTTGGTTGCTGTGATCGGTGGTTTGGATTCGTCAAATTGTCTTCTACATTGAGTGTAATAAAGTTTCTCGGCTTCATTCAGTTGTTCAAAAGTGATCAGTTCAACTTTGATCTTTTGCGATTTGGGTTGAACTTCTCGGACGATGGTGGGACCTGTGAGTTCGGCAGGGAAAGCTTCGTTACGATCGTAGGGTTTACTTCGGGTCTTGACAGTTGGTTTTGACGAGGAAGATTTGATAGGTTGAATGGGGAGTGGAGCAGGTTTGTCTAATGGTGGCGTGGGTGTGGCCAAAGTTGATGACCGGGAGATTGGTTGGATAGCTACTGGTGTGGCTTCAGTAGCGATGGATGGCCCAGAGAGAGCATTCAACGGCCAGAGGGTAGATAATGTTGCTGCTTGAGCAGGGTCGTGACGTTGTCGTTTTGCCGGAGAAGGTTGGGGAGAAGTCAGTGGTGAGCTGATGGGACTAGAAGGATGGGGTCGTCGAGAAGGAGTAGCAGTTGGTTGGTTATTGGTGATTTGGACGTTTTCAATGGGAAGAACGGGTACGGAAGGGATTCGCGTATGGACTGTTGGAGTATATGTAAGGTCATCAGGAGTGTGACCGATCGAGGTACCAGCAGCCCTCCTATGAGTGACACCAGGAGGTATACGACTTGTTGCCCTATCCATGGCTCTCACTGGTAATCTAGATGTGCTGGACTGAGCTGGTAATGAGAATGGATTATGGGCTATTTGCCTTTCATCAAGAGAAGTGACCATAGTTTCACTGATACCTTCCTTGGTGTCTCCGCTCCGTTGAAGTTGTCTGGGGATACCGACTGCTGTGGAATTGTCTTGTTGCGGATTCTGGAGAGCGTGGAGAATGAGATGTTGGTTGAAGGAGTCCTGGAGTCGGTCGATGGCAAGACGGTTGGTCTCCATGCGCCGGTCGTGGACAATGAAGAAGACGAGGAAGAAGACGACGAAGACCAGGATGAAGACAATGGGATCCATGTTGATGTAACACTGATGATCTAAAGTTGGTCATCAATAGAGAACATAAAAGTTGAGTGATAAAGAAGCTTTGAGTCAACGTCAGGATCAATCAACTTGGATTTTACATAGTTGGTCGGCATGAAATCACGAACGCAACTCTTACTGAACTCAAATGTCATATAGATAGATCACTCACTGGAAGAAAGACGGATCTGGATTGGTGATGATAATAGTAGTGGTAATCGATCTTGTTGATCTGGTTTTGATATATAGATAGACTGATAAAATGATGGGAAAGAAGAAGGAAAACATATTCAGAATTCTGTAGGTGGCAAATAGCGTCAGAACAGATGAAACGTCAAGGGCAATTATCGCTTGGCATGGTATATCACAAGGAAATTATGCATTGAACTGATACGTGTAGCTACTGTTTAATGGAAATACCCTATCTGATCATGATATTCTGAGAAAGGTTTGCTTATTCCGATATCTGAAGTCACAGTACATGTTCTTCATGCTGATACTGGCGACTTTTGACTATTTCCTTCTTCCATTTCTACAAACGCGATTGATTGTCTCACCAACATAATCACTGATAATATGAATACATGACGAGTCCGAGTCTAGAAGTATGTTATGTTAGACCAAAACCAATACCCAGAAAAAAACCAAATGAATGCACAAAGTCGTGAGAATGAACCAAAAAGAAAAAGCTTTAAGGAAATAAAAGCCTGAAACCATGTACCCAAAATAAGCGGTGGTTTCGATTTATCATACTGGGTTTTGACTTTAACGTAGTATGATCTTTCAACCTCGGTGAGCTGAACCATCTTGATCAGGTCCAGGTTGAGTTTTTGGGAGTTTGGTTGAACTTCTCGGACGATTGTGGGACCTGTGAGTTCCGCAGGGAATGCTTGGACGTAGGCGTAGGGTTTACGTTTGGTTGGGAGTTTTTGTTTTGATGTGGAGGGTTTGGTTGGTTTGGGAGTGGCCAAGGTTTATGACCCAGGAATTGGTCGAACAGCTACAGGTGTAGCTTCGATACGTTGTCTTTTGGTTGCGGTTTTTGAGGAGTGTTGGATGCGGAACTAAGAGGGCTAGAGTTGGCGCCTCTTCGTGATGGGGTGAGGGGAGGGGGGACAAGGTTATCCAAAATGGTATCGTCAAAGTTGGTATCAAAGATTTCAACCTCTAAACCGTCACCTGAGAATTCAGGCATCATATCACCTGGGATGTGGGGGAAAACGTCAAAGCTGAGATCAGGAACATTGACGGGAACGTCGATATCTTTGTGGACGTTGATTTCTTGAGCGGATTGGTTGAGATTGGCGAGGACGTTCTCACCGGCAGCCCTTGACAGTTTGAGTTGATTCGAGGTGTCTACAGCTGAAAGAGAATCTCTGATGAGATTCTTTTCTACTCTACCACCGCTGGCGGTGGTCTTGACCAAATCTCTACTTGCCGTTTTAGCTAGGTCCGATTGTTCAGAGAGATCCTTTTGAACGGCTTTGCCTTTGTTGTTGGCATTATCGAGCTGGGTGTTGACAAGTTGGGTGTTGCATTCGACAGATTTGTGGTTGTTTTGTTTGTGGGTGCTGAGAACCTTTTCCCCTGAACCTCTCGGGAGTTTAAGTCCGTTGGAGATTTAAATCTCGTTGTAGGTGTATGGCGATTGATCATGACTGGGGTGGATGATCTAATGCTGAGTGTCAATAAAAAACCTAAAGTTGAGTGATCAAAGAAAGTTTTGAGTCATCGTCAGGATCCATCAACCTCATGTTATTCTGACATGATCACAATGAAACCAGGAACGTACAGTAACTCCTACTGATCACGATTGTCGTAAAAATGACTCACGAGAAGCACAAGATGGCTTCAGAAACATGACGAGATTCAAGTTAAACAATATTATTGATTTGAAAGGACCAACCTTTCATACGGCGAAAATGAGGCTGACACAGCTCAGAATGAGCCTGACATTTTGTCGGTCCCATGCGAAAAACACCCATCACCTGTTGATCACTTTTCGGTGGATAGCGATAGATAACGATAGATAACAACCATCTGAAATGAATAATCTAAATCAAAATTCATCCTCGTTACAGTGGACCAACCTCCTTTCACGATGAAGGAGATCACTCATCGAGTCTCACACTCCCAATCCAATCCCTATCCGATATCTTTCCCACCCCTTTCAAGTCAACCCACTTCGCCTGATTCCAAAGATGGTCAACAATACAAAGTCGCCCGAGCAATCTCTTCATGTAAACGGTGTCGCTCGAGAAAACAGAAATGCGACGGCAAGCTACCTGCTTGTACCGCATGTGACAAGGCGAAAGTAGAATGCGTTAGTTTTGATGCGATCAGTAAAACTAGTGTTTCCAGAAAGTAGGTCGAAATTGTGTCTCTGACTAACGTGACAGCTTCATTCACGCTCTCACACAAGAAAACGCTGCGTTACGTGCTCAGATCGCTGCCTTAACATCCGGGAACGGTGATCAGATAGGTCAAGGTAAACGTGAAATCGCTGCAGCGGCGTCTTTAGCTGTCGCTTCGTATGCTCGACTAAATGGTTCCAGAAGTGAATCCACTTCCGACGTGTTGGGAACTTACGATACCCTCATACCACCCATCGAAGACTCTCAGAGTCACACGACCATCCAATCAACCGTACCAATTCCCCTTACTAAAGTTCATTCGTTTGGACAGACTTCCACAGTTCAAGAGGGTTCACTTCGGAGGATGGTTTCGGACGCGACCAGGAGACAATTCACCACCTCAACAGCTAAACCCTTCAATATCCCTCCTCTACCCCCGCATGCAGCTGTCGAAAAGTTGGTCTCAGCTTATGTCGATTTCGTAGGGGCGAGTGCACCAATCGTTCATGTACCAACCCTCAGTGATCAGATTACTCGAATCAGAGAGAGAAGAGATGTAGAATCAAAAGACGTTTTTGTGGTCATGATGGTCTTGGCACTGAGTACCATGGCGTCGTCGAGGTTTGTGGATAATCCAGATGAACTCCAAGCTTGTTCAGAAGCGTTCCATGAAGAGGCGTTGCTGAATTTGGATGCTGTTTTCGATGGGCAAACTTATGGTGAGTAAATGTTATTCACTAGCTGATATTTAGTCGGGCTTCAAGCCATTCTCCTGCTCGTATGGTACTCCCTTCTCAATCCAAAGAAAGGTTCCACTTGGTTTCTAGTTGGAATGGCTACCAGATTATGTCTCGATCTTGGTTATCATCAAGAACATCACGTTGAGAACATGGATGTGTTGGAATTAGACATGAGAAGGAGGTTATTTTGGTGTACCTACAAGATGGATCGCCTGGTCAGTCAGACTCTTGGACGCCCTCCAGCGATACCAGATGGTTATGTTGATGTTCCAGTGAGTTGTTGTTTGTTCAAGCTGATTTCAGATGCCTTCACCACTTCTAGACGTCGATATCCATTCAGGTCTGTACCCAACAGTGACAGGTCAAAAATGTCCTTATAAAGCTGTTTTCCTACATATCACTGCACTTGGTCGACTACAATCGGAGATATTGACCAACACGTATGGTGTGAAAGGGTTAGATCGACCTAAACTAGAATGGTTTGAGGATTGTTTCGGAAGATTGGAAGCTTGGTTCAGCAATTCACCTGAACCAAAGGGTGGTGTGTCGTCGGAAGGTTTTGCAATGTTGTTCCACAGTGAGTTGATACGTTGGCATTACTGACTTTTAGATTCATGCTTGCTACTTTTCAGACCATCTCCAGGGTGTCCGAACCCAGATATCACCGCTCTAAATAGGGTCTTGACCAGCTCAAGATTCATCATTCGAATTTACCGTAGAATGCAGTTGAACAACAGAGTTTCTTGGTTCTGGATGACGGTGGGTGTGATGTTATACAAATCTGATGTCAGAGTCACTTTACGTTCATGGCGGGGTTGTCGTTTCTTTTCGCGTTCTATAATCTGTATCGTCTGAATTCAGTCGACAGTCCTACCATCGAAGAAGCGACTATGGACATCGAATCGTGCCTTGGGGTGTTGAAGCATCTAGCTCGTAGGTGTGATTTAGAACTTGACTAACCTATAGCTATGGTTGAATCCGCTTCGTCTTGTTATGAAACCATGCGATCCATTTCAGTAGCCATCTTGGCTCAGGTGACGATTGATAATAGTGCGACGACAATCACGCCCCTACCTTTGACGAATCTTCCATACGAATTTACTTTATTGGAACATTTGTTCATGGATCCAAGATGTAATTCGAAAGCTGCAGTTCCAGAGGATCAAGAGGATCGAGTGATATCTTGGACAGAACTGTTTGGTCGAATCGATTCGGGTTCAGAAACCAGCCCTCTGGGTAATGGCACAAACAGTGATACGTTTAGTTCGAACCTTCAAACAAACGAATCCTTAATCCAACCTCCACAGGACCAAGGACTGTATCATTTCACTCCCCAACCCGTAATGGACGGTCTACCAACCGATGACAACTTTGACATTTTCAACTTTTTGATGGAAGACAATACTGTGGGGGCTTGGGACACTATACCTGTTCCTTCTGACTTTTCGTTTTGACGCTATGCATACAGTTATCATAACCTCTTTCCCCTCAAACACACACAGAGTACCGTGACCACTAAACCCATCACCGTTGCAAAGCCAAACACCCATCTGATACTGGTCAGGTAGGCCAACCTCGCTTCAACTTGGGTAGCCAGGTCGAGATTTGGAAGGACGTTGAGGGGTTCTTGGATCAAACTGTTGATAACGGATTCGTCCAAGCCCGAAAGCCTACGATGGAGACTTTTGGACAAGACGACTTGTTGCAATGGAGCTGATAAACCGATACCAAAGACTTGACCCAAAGCACGAGCAACGTAAGAAGCTGCAACGGCGGTACCCTGCTCACTGGCGTCCACCACGGCAAAGAGTGAAACTGGTGTCAGCGAGAACAGGTAAGAACTTACTTAATAACGTCGTAAACATTCCAGCACCTAGACCACCAACGATAAGTTCGATAGTTATTCTTGAAATACTCGTGGTCAATCCCCATGTGAAGCATATATCCAATCCTTGAATCCAAGAGAGGGTAGAGAGAAGGGCTTGGAGTAATTTGTACTCTTTGAAATGCTAGCTGTTAGTACCGCCAGATATCTGACCTACCCTAATGTGCCATCCAGCGTACGCAGACATGAGAGGACCAATCACAGCGGACGGTGCAAGAATCATTCCAGTTTGAGTTCCACTTTGACCACGAGGAATGTGAAGGTACACCGGTTGCATGTAGAGCTGGGGTCAGTGTGGTCAGATTTCTACTCACTCTTCCCGTAAGAGTTGCGGTTTGAAACGTGAAGGCCAGTAACACGATAAGTGGTTGAAGTTTACCTAGAACCTTTGGTGGTAATATAGGCATCGATGTGTTGTTTTCGATCCAAACGAATAGGAACAATGTGATGAGGAAGAGGATGTAAAGGCCAAGAACGATAGGGTGAGTAATTGGATATCCACCCGTCGTAAATAATGACGTTGCACAGGTAAGAGAGGTGATCTGTCGTCAGTACAGCCTGGACCCTACTCACATTAATCAACAGCACAGCTGCCCCTGCGAAATCAATCTTTTTAAACTTTCCCCAAACATCGTCCACCTTTCCCACTGACGTAACCTTCCAGACGACAAGAATAGCACAAACCAGCGGTAACGGACATTGAACCCAGAACGCAGCTCTCCAACCGTAAATATCAGTTATGACTCCACCACCTGCAGCTCCGATCGCTGTACCTAAACCAAACATCAACGAAGTGATGCCTTGATACATTCCACGATCACGAAGAGAGACGAGGTCAGAGATGATGATTGCCTGGGGTCAGTGGTGTTTTGGAACTAACCTACCGCTACGGTTTGACTTCCACCACTACCTGCTCCTACGATAAAACGAGAGGCGATGAGAAAGTACATTGATGGGGCGAGTGCACACATGATGTTACCAACTGGGCGTGTCAGCAACTCGAATTCAAGTGTACTCACTAATGAAGATATGCAACGCCAGTAGCATCGCATTCCTCCTCCCCATGACATCAGACAACCGTCCAAACAATGGTGCAACTGATGTTAACCCGATCAAAAACGCTGTTCCCAACCATGACGCCTGGATGAGTTAGAGCGATCAATCACAAGTCTTACCAAAGAACCCTGACGAAAATACGTCCCAATTTCCAACTGATTATTCGCTACGACCGTTGCACTGACACTTGTTGCAAAGGTACTGAAGGTCAGTGGTGTATCAAAAGCAAAACTTACGCGACCCATAGACCAGAACAAATCAATCCCATTTCTCTAAACGGCTTGGATTCTTTCTCAACTGGAAGTTGTTCTTCATCGTGAGAATTGGTTTTTACTGGAGTGACTGAGCCATAATCTGAGGGATTCGATGCTACACCGAGTAATGGTTTCGTGTTTTTCTTGAACATACTGTCGTTGAGTGAAAATCATTGATTTTGAAACTCATTTTATATGATCAAGATCGGTGAAAACCATTGCGGTCAAGACCGTTTTTGAATACCAAAATGCAAAGCCGTTACGGGTGGCACCGAGGAGGAAGAGTAACGGGTAGGTTTGCATAGAGTAGTCTTTGCTGCATCCAGACGAAGGTGGTTCACGTTCATTCATAAGATATATGGGTTTATATGGATTAAGATAAACTTTTGTTCAGACTGTGATTAACAACATTTGACACCCAATCTCATTCAAACCACCTGCAACTCCACTAGACATCCAACGCCTCGTCACCGTTGACAATGAACTGGGCAAAGAACCTCACTTGTTCCAAGAAACTGTCAACTTGCTACTACATCAGCGAGGTACGTTCAGTTTGACTTACGATAAATTCATCGATGGTGTGCAGGTTGGTATATTTTCCCATTGGCATGGGAACTTGGTAGTTGAATCTGTAGATAATATCGGTTAAAGCCCAGTAGCGTTTAGTGTCGGTGTTCTGAGGTTAGCGAGGTCAAATCACTGGCTCACCCCTGCACAGATGAATGGCGAGACCACAATAGGTCCAGAGCCTGGTTCTGGTCTAGAGTTCCAAACTCCATGGATAGTACCAGCTAATAAACGCCAAGCTGCGTTGTCGATTGTGTGAGGTGAAACGGTGGCGGGGTTGATTCTACGGTCAATTCTGGATTTGATTCAACTTACGCAGAATGATACGCCTCCGAGAGAGTGACCTTTCCTTCACCCTTTGTAATTTCCTTACCAAAGGCTTCTAAAGAAAGGTTGTAACGGTTTACAATCGGCAACAAAACATCAATGTAGTGTTGTTCCAACTTTTGATAAGTTTCTGCTGCGTTGATTCGGTGGTTCACGAGGGTGCTGACGGATTCGGGCTAAAGTCAGCTTCGAATATTTTAAGACTTACCAAAGCGTTGATCTTGTAGCCACCGTGAATGATGTCAATCGCTTGGGTTGTGGAAACAAACGCCTTTCCCATTCCCTTGGTGAAGATGCCATCTTTCCAGCTGCCTTCAACGAACCAATCTTCCAAAGTAGTCAAAGCTGAGGTGTCGTTGGATGTCGCTGCTTTGACAGCTTTCTGCAAGTACTCTGGAATTCTGGGAGAATTCTCAGAGGCACAAGCGATCATCGAGACCAGTGGGGAGTCAGACGGTAGATACGGTTTGGGTGGGTTCTTCTCTAGCTCAGCGATCAAAAGAGCCATGTAGCCGATTCCAGTATGATCTGGTGCAATCGATGAATGTCCACCGCTTGTTTCGACTTTGATCTCGACATCGAGGTAACCTTTTTCGCCAACAGCGGGTAATGCGTAGATCTAATGTAAGCCCAAGTAAAAGGTGTACTTACTTGACCCCATAGATCGTTTAATCCACTTCCCTCATCTAGAATCATTGCGATAGAGTCTCTACCGTACTTTTTCTCCACCCATTGACCAATGTTGTATGCACCCTAGAGTGAGTTAAGATCTCACAAAGTACTTACCACTTTTCCGCCTGTTTCTTCATCGATGCCAAAGGCGAGAAGCAATGTACGGGTAGGTTGAAACTTGCCAGATTCAAGAAGAAGTTCCACCGCGGCACTAGCATCAGCTGCAGCTGCGGTTTGACCTACAGAATACCAATGACTCCTGATTTATCGTCGCTAGCACCACGTCCCCAGATGTTTTCCCCATCACATTCTCCTCCATATGGATCGTGCTTCCAGAGGTATCGAGTATCAGGTAGCACAGGAACGACGTCTAATGTTAGCATGGTCATATACAAAACCTACCTTGATGTCCAGCGAGCATGATCGGTTTCAACGATTCGTCAGATCCAATCCATTCGTATACCAAGGCGTGTGTGACGACTCGGTTTCGAACGAGGTGTTGGTGTCTATCGTCAGTGGGAACACAGACTACACCTACACTAGCGGAAACGCCTCTTCGAGATCTAACGTTAATGACGAGACTACACCTCACTTACAGTCTGCAAACTTGTAAAAAGGATCCCAGTTTGGATCTTCACCGATTGGACCCATGACGTCGTAAATCTCGGTAGGTATCTTCACAGCGTTACTCAACCAATCGATGATACGCTGGTCTTGGCCTTGAACGAGTGTAGTGACGTTTAAAGATGATATTAAGGGTTCCGGCTGGAGACAAAGTTTTGCATTGTCTGTCTCCACATTCAGCCAAAACGGTGACGTCCATGAAGGAACGGAGTGTAACGCAAAGAGTAGCGTAATCACCACAGCAATTGGTCTTTTCCAAGATCTCTTGCTTGCGGGTTGAGGCCCAGTAGCGATAGGAAGTGTGAGGGGAGCTTTCTCGTCGACTTTCATGATTGTTTTGTTTACAGGATTGAAGGGAAGAGTTTGGATTGGAAGCTTTAATAAATCGGCCAATCCCGTATGCTGGCAATCAGCTGTGTCTCTGCCACGGAGGAGCGCGTTGCAATCTTGCAGGAGTTGCAAGTGATTATTTGCTCGAGATAAGAGAAATCACGGCACAAAGCGATTCGGCTAGAACCAAGATGTAATCACCAAGGACTTGAGCGAAAGGCTTGAAAGCGAAGACGTATAAAACACAAAATGTTCGGTAAAGGTTTTTGTCGTATCCTACGTATTCTGCACAATGTCCGCTATCGAAAAGACACAAGATCTAGAAGTCAACGTTTATGAAGCTAACTTGAGTAAAGATGTCCAGGAGATTATCAACGCGGAGCATGAATACACGTAGGTTAACATGTGAGGTACGCTGACCTTAGGCCGGAACAATACAAAAAATTGAAGCGAAAAATCGATTGGTGAGTGAGATGTTGGACGAACTAACTTTAGGTTTCTGATGGTAGGTACTTGTGAGACACTGCTAACGGTCTAGCCTTTGCTAATGTTCAGTGAGTAAACAAATAGACCTAGCTGACCCCAGCTTACGGCCTTCAATATTCGTATGTCACACTTTTGAACAAACTGACGCCAGTGACAAAACGTCTCTCGCGTCTGGAGTGGTGTTTGGTTTAAAAACCGACACCAACCTCGTTGGTCAAGAATACGCCGTAGGTCAATGATAAAACACCACTAACAAAAGTTACTCTCCGTTTGGTTCTGTAAGTTAATGGTCAACTCCGCTGATAATAGATCTCGCGTATGCTTGTTCTCAGCTTCCCATGGCATGGGTCATGCAACGTTTTCCTATTGGGCGAACTTTGGGTATCTGCGTCACCATCTGGGGTGGAATGGTGCTTGCTCAAGGCGGCTGTAACAATTATGCTTCTCTTGCTGTAGTCAGAATTCTTTTGGGTTGGTTCGAAGCTGTGGTAACACCGGGTTTCATGCTTATCATCGCGTCGTGGTACTTGAAGAGTGAAAATACAGGTCGACAGATTTTATACTACGCAATGTGGGTGGCGCATTTGGCATTGCTGACAACAGGAACGCTTTCTTTGCAACTTTGTTTGGTGTTATTATCGTAGGTCTGAATGATACCACTGTTGATAATAGTACTTTATCGCTTTGGCTCAACAAAACAATGGAGGTGTAGCTGCTTGGCGTGTCATCAACTTCTTTCTCGGAAGTTTGACCGTTGTGGACGGGATTCTGTTGATAATCTTCCTCGGCACTCCTGATAAAGTCTGGTGGCTGTCAAAGGAGGAAAAGAGGATGAGCCACGCAAGAATTGTATCGAATCAAAGTGGGTAGAGAACATGAACAAAGCTGACGTCAGCCGGTGGAGGAGAGAGTCATCCTTGGAAATGGGCCCAAGTTCGAGAATGTTTCAAGGATCCACAATACTGGCACGCTCAGTTCTGTAGGTTACGAGTAAGACCTGACTGACCCCAGTCAATTTGGCCACTACCATTCCCAATGGTGCTTTGGGTACATTCTCGGTACTTGTTTATCAATCCTTTGGTTTTACCAATCTTCAAGCTGTTCTCTATGGGCTACCAAGGTGGGTCAGGTGTCGATTGAGCTGACAACAGTACTGCTATCGGGTTTTTCACAGCGATCTTTACCGCGTACCTTGTCACCAAAGTACCCAAATGTCGATTTCCCATGGCCATTCTGTGCAATCTCATCCCTTTGTAGGTGTACCAACATATGGAGCTGATCCCAGTGCCGTGTTCCTCTTTGTCGGTCTAGCTCCAGAGGTAGGTCACTCAGTGTTCAGACTAACATCAGGATACGAATAAATGGGTCAAATGGGCAATTTTCTCCTTCGTGTCTGTCGTTGCCATTACCACATTTTTGATTTGGTCAATTATACCCATAAACACTGCCGGTCGAACGAAAAAGAGTTTCATGGCGGGTTCAAGCTTTATCTCATACTGCGGAGGCAACATTTGCGGATCTTTAATCTTTCTTCGTGAGTCAAGTGTAGTCTGATTGTGCTGACTTTGGTAGCTTCCGACGCCCCTAAATATCTTCACGGCTTGACAGCTTGCGCTGTTGTCATGGGAGCGGTAGGTGATACCAGTGGATTTAACTGATATCAGAACGTGATCAACATGCTCCTCTGGTGGTGGTACTATGTAAGGGAGAATAAAAAGAGAGAGCAAGCGTTTGTAGCCTCAGGAGTGTCGATGGATGAAAGGGATTATCTTTCGAAACTAGCAGGTGGGTAGAATAATTTCAACGACTGATTACGGAATTCAGGTGAAACCGACGTGACCGATATGGAGAATCCCCATTTCAGATACGTGTGCTAGGTCGTGGACAAGAATGATTTTTCAACAAAATCTTGGTAGCTGTGAGGAGGCAAGTTGTAAGCGATGAGGTTGTCGAAAGGTTGTATCTTTGGGGCGTATGAAATATATGAGTGCAAGAGGATGTTCATAAGCTTTCATTGGATGATGCAAACGAATCATCGGTGGAAATGGATTCGCGAACATGGTGTGGGGCTACTGCGATGGTGTTAACGACTTCATGTTCTTCTCCTCGATAGAGGACCTTGTAGAAAGCAATCCTTGTATTAGACGCGAATATTGTCCATGAGCCTAACATCTTCAAGATACTGTACCTGGGATTGACATTGGGTAACCGAAGTTCTCCCTGACAATTCGACTTCCGTTAGATTGTTTGTTGGTACCATCTTCTTCCCACGAAAAATCCGTCTTTCAACCAGCTTACCTACGTGTACACACCGTCTGGTCTCTCTTGGAGGAGGTGTTATTCAGTTTGATATAGCGATATGGCCGTGGTGTGTCCTTCAGATCTCAAGTAAACAAGCTAAGATTTTCAAATTACTCGACTCTTCTGGGCAGTTACATCACGTTGGCAGATAATAACATAGTGAGTTCCAAGTCGAATTATTGTTAGACGTTACCTTTATACCACCTATCAGAGTCAAATGTTCATCGGCATGTACAATATGTGAAACTCCATAAATCTATTTACAACGGACGAGAAGCTGAACGAGAGCAGAATAAAACCAAATCAACCAACCCCAAAACACATCAATATTGAATATGGCCAGATACCCAGAAGAATCTATAAAAAGCTCTACCCACCCACCCTAATTCCCTCTTCTCTTCTTACTTTCCCGTCCCCCGTCCCACAACTCCAAAATCTTCTTCTCAACTTCATCAACGTGTCTCATCGCCGCACGTAACCCACCAGCATCCAACTCTCCCCTTCTCATCTCCAATTCCATCTCCGCGTCGTATTCACGATCACTCACGAGTTGCTCGATGGTCTCCAAACGGGTCATTTGATTTTGGAGGAGGGTGAGTCTTGAATTCAATGACGCGGTTCTTTCAGTGATGACTTTGATTCGTTTGGATGATTCGTTCTTTAAAATGTTATCGAATGCTTCCGTGCCTGACTTAACAAGTTGACCAACACCTTTGCTAAGGTTGTAACCTTGACGGGTGATGGGATCTTGAGACGGGGAGACGGGTCTAGGGGTGACGTCGGAGGATAAAGCTCTGAAGTCGTTGACACCACCGGCGTATGTAGCGGCGGTCGAATGGGTGTTTTTGTATCGATTGATTCGAGCTAATATCTCGGAGGGTGGAGTGTCGATGGGTGCTTCAATGTTCCCGTGGATAATGTCGTAGACGGTTCTGTTGTAGAAGGGTTTACCTGGGATCATTGCTTTGGGCAGAGGTCGTGGAGTAGAGGATTTGGCTGGGGACAGGCTACGAATCCGATCATGAGTGGCGATGGGTGGGGATTTGGTTTTGGTGGGTTTGGTTTTGGTGGACTTGGTTTTGGTAGGTTTGGTTTTGGACTTGGTTGTGGTCGTGGACGTGGACGTGGATGCGAGTTCGGGGATAACTCGTTTAGGTTTTTTGGTGGTTGGCACATCGACCACAATGGTGTTGGAGGAAGCGGAGGAATGAGAGTCGAGGTGGTTATCATCGATGGTCAATCCAGCGTCCTGTTGGTCTTGGTCTACACCTATATAGTCCACTTCCATTGGATCACCGAACCCTAACTCTTGGGTTTCACCTTCACGTCTCTCCGAAGTAGGAACTGATATCGAGTCATCAAACTGGTCGCTGGGATCGACTATGGTTTGTGCTGTAAAAGAATAATCTTCTGGTTTTGATTGCTCATTTGAGAGTTCTGGTGAAGACTCTCTGGGAACCTCGGATGGGAGGTTGATTGGGTTGACGGGCATGTTTAAGGTAGAGGATGGTTTGGAAGGAGAATCAAACGTTGGTTTTAATTTATGGCGATGTACTATACTTGTCAGTCCAAATTGATATCGTTACTTACTTCCCCCAGTCTTCTTAACATGATCATACGCTCTACTACCAATTTCGTACAACGATCTTCCTTTAATACCACAATCGAAGTAGTCACGCGACGAGCAAAGACCACAGGAATCTAAGACCGCTCGAAGACAAAGTTGCCCTTCAAACTCAAACTCTACCGTTTCCGCCCTCACAATGACGGTTTCTACCTGGATCTCATCGGCGTTGACGCAGGTGAAAAGTTGGGAGACGGAGTGTGGATCCATACTGGACGTAAGTAATATTCCATATTGTACTCACATCATGTTATGAGCAGGTAAAGAGTTTTGATGACACAAGACCTCCTCGTCGTTGACAAAGCACTTTGTGTTGAGTTCACCTCGTGCTTTCAAGTAGTCGGAACTCGGTAGGATAGATTTCAGCCCAAAATTCCACAGTGAAGAAGGTTGATGTTCATCTTTTACGTGATGGGGTGGTTGGAGGAAGAGGTTGTTGGATCTAGCCCAATCTTGAGCTTTTTCGACACCTCTACCCCAGATTGGATCGGTCATTAGTGATCTTAACCACATGCGTCCATTGTATTGGAAAAACGATCGCTCGAGGGTGTACTCTGACATTGTGTTATGGTTATGCTAGGTAACGTGAGAGTGACAGTAAAAGTGAAGCTTAAAGATTAGACGGAAAATGGAATTAAAGTGGAATGAAGTAAGTAAGAAGTATGTAAATGTCAGAAACAATAACAACATCAACACCTCGTCAATCACCTTTCACCACCTGTGTTTCAGCTACGCGTGTTCCATCCATCAAATTAAGTCATCAGACCACCCCAGATCCAACATCCTTTTGGGGTTAGCTATTGACCCCATCACTTTTGATGGATTCGTTTTGACTTTCAGCAACGAGTTTACTCACTTTAATTTATCATCTTGCGTTTTGCTTTCAGATCATTTGGAAACATCTTATATCTAACTTTACATCCAACTACTTATATCTAACTACTTTTATCTAACCACTTATATCTAACTACTTATATTTTACTACCCCATCACAAAGAGCACAAGACCTCACTAACCAACTTGCTCTTGCATCAAATACAACCTGTCGTTTCCATCTTCTACCTTACTTCCACTTGATCCATTACAAAATAACATCCAACCCACTCCTCAACGTAACATCTTCCCATGAAATCAACCATTATCGCTCCTGTCGGAGCTTACTATAACGAAGAACTCGCTGCACTCTTTCCCGGTCCTTACGCTGCTCATTATCTGGTCAACGACCGTAAAGGTGATCCAATCTGGGCCACCCCAGATGATCTCCATCATTTCGAAGTCTGGCTACGAGCACCCATTCAATCTCTCGCTCACGTCCCGGACTACATGTTTCCTCGTTTACTCACTCAGTTCGGTTTCGAGAGATACTATTATGAAGATCGATCCATTGTCCAAATGATGACATCTTCCAACACCGCCATCTGTGCCGTTAACGGTAAACTCACCAAAGGTTGTCACACGTATGACGTTGTTTGTGTTCCAGGCATGCTTTATATGTAAGTTTTGGGTTAAACTCCGCTGACACCAGTCAATCCTCGTTCACCCCTCGAGATCAAATTTACGAATGTAGAGCCGCTACTTCCCACGGTTTCAAAACAATCATCCACTCCCTCACGGTCAATCTAGAAAACGGAAAGTACTATGTCAAACTCAACAGCTGTCTCTTCTGCAACGGTAAAGGGAAAGCTCTCAAGAACGTAAAGTGCGACGCCATGGGTCAAATCGTCTATCAACTTCCAGGCTTTGACTCTGTCATCGTTCACAACCCCAAATCCCCTTGGATCCCTTCTCAAGCGGTGATGGATCTCGCTCAACCTTTCATCGACGCCGCCAACGCTGCCTCCGTTCTCGACGTTTACCAAGGTGGTTCCGGTTCACGAGGTGGTAGTATAGATCCGGAAACACCTCTCCATGTCCCATCCAGACATGTCATTCGCATCAACGCGCTCGACGGCTTGGATCTGGAGTCCTACGATTACAACTGCGGTGACGTTAGCGTTGAGGATGATCTAGCTGATCCCACGGATCTGATCAAAGAGATTGAAAAGGTTAGACGAAGAGTAGAATCAAAACGACGTCTGGATGAAGAGGTTCCCCTTCTACCACCCACCACCTCACTCCCCACCTCGTCCACCATCGTCTCCACCGGTCCACCAGTCTACTCCCAAGCCGCCATCCGTGCGTGTTGGCATAAAATCGACGAAGCTAGTAAAGAGTTGGAGCTTTTGATGGACTTGGGTATTCAAACCGGTTTCCGTGAACCAGACGGTTCAATCCCTGAAGCTGAAACCCAATCCCTAGCTGCAGAAGATCAAGTTGGAGCTAAGGTCGAGGCGATGGAGAACGGGTTCAGCAAACGTCAGACCAAAGCTTGGGGAGTTGTTCTCAGGCAGAAGGAGCCTCTGTTCAAAGCTCAACGTCCTGGGTATGGCCTCGATTCTACTTCAATCGTCAACGCCATGCCAGTTTTCGATACAGTCCTGAAGCCTCCAGCGGAACCTGAAATGAAAGCTGAAAGCGTTCGTCAAAACTCTGTTCAATCGGAGAAGCTGTACAAACGTGTTCAAGCTTATACAGAGGCTGAAGAGGAATTGTAGAGGAAACGAAAAAGGAATCGTAGGGTTTAACGCGGGTTTGGTTGTTTTGGTTTGGTGTGGTCTGGTCTGGTCTTTGGTTTTGGTCATACAGAGAAGAACGAACTAGGTGGGGTGAGAGTTTGCGGTGGGTGATTGGTAGTGATGAGTGATGATTAGGCGTGACAAGTGGTTGTGTTTATAGATTCCTTTTCGTCTCAGATTACAGTTAGTATTGTGTTTTTCTTCGGTTTCGGTCTTTGGTTCACGATCTGATCTAGTGTCTGGTCCATTGTAAATACATCGATAGAGTTTCGATTCTACATACCGATGAATATACCTGACTCCGTGGTTGTGATAAGGTAACGTCTAATGATTCAACCTAGAGCTCACTGCGTTATTGGCCACACCACAAACATATCATCAAATCAAACAAACAACCCTGCTTCAAGAGACACCAGACGTTGTGGGTACATAGGTTGGTTGGGAGACGGGTGGAAGGATATGGTATTAACAAACAACCCAAAGGCTTCAGACGGAAGTTAGTTGTCAGGGAGAACTTCGGTGTGAAAATGTCAGTTCTGATGAATCTCGAGGTTGTCAGGCTCATGAACATGTTGACCAACCATTTAAAAAACGCGGATTGCATGCTTTCTACCAGGTCGTCTATCGAGGAGAAGAACATGAAGGTCATTCTCCCATCTCGAACTTCAGCTCGAAGGTTGTCTCTGGTTGGAGGTAGGAGGGATAACGAGTTCACGAAATACACCAGGGGTATGATAGATTGGAAGGGAGCCTACAACGACTACAGTAGGTGTCTCTAAGTGCAAACGATTCCTAATTATCTCAGCTCTACCTCTCACTCCGCTGCGTTGTATCCTGAGATTCTCTCACCAGTCTTTCCTAGTCCTCATTGGAATACATCAAATCCAGTAACGATCGCTTTGGATACCGAAAACATGTTGGTATGGTCAGGTCTCACTTAACGTCTTGATAGCAGCTCAGCTCTCGGCGTCTTCGATACCATCCTGGATTGTCCAATGGACTTTTCTGATCAATCGACAAAGGGTTCATTGGCAACATAGCGATAGTCTCATCCTTAAACTTTAACCTTGATAGAACGAAACAAAACCACTAGTCTCATGGTCACCACCCCATTGCATAACCCCCACAGCTCGTTCTCGAGTCCCGTTCCACAATGGTCAGTCCTTCCTGATTACATTTCTCACAATGGATCAAACTCACCAAGTCACAGACCAAACCATTTTACACCTTACCCTCTCCTGCCAGTTTCGACACCTGCATACCTACTTGATCGAGTGCGCCGTTTGGTGACATCATCTGGCTTGACTTCAAAGTGGTTCAGCCGTGCAAAGGAAACGGACTTTCATCTATCTTATGATCGACCCGATAAACATCAGCTCTCCAATCAGCCTCCAAATTTCAAACTCCACTGCGTCTTCGTTCAACCTACGGAAATCGTCAACCCTGCCTGGAATTGTTGTTTCTCGGATACATCTGATTAAGATGATCAATCTGGGCGGACTTTTTACTCAGAAGGTTTACTCAGAAGGTCTTTAACTATCTATATCAACGACCAAGATGGTAACTCTATAAGCAATCTCAATCGCGACGACAATTGCAACATGTTTGTGACACGGATTCGAGACTTGATTGATCGTTGATTTGAAGTCCACCGTCAACATCACAACTGATGGAATACAAAGGCATCACCATCACGAACAACGTGCGTCAAAAAAGGACAGTCGCAGATCACCTGGTCGCCTGGTTACCCATCACATTCGGAAATAAACTGGACCAGGCGGAAAGGTGATAAGTTTGATTACTCCATTTCTTGAGTTTCTAACAATATTCTTTCGACATTTCCTAATTGTCGAATCATTGGAGCTGAACGGAAGTTATGAACGTTACTTTTCCTAACCTTACCGCTGTCAATTCAGCCTTTGATGACCAACCCACTCAATATATCTACCTCCAGTCGTGTAACTCTATCTACTCATTTTACAGAGTATTACGAGAACAATTTTGAAGTAGGATTAGAACCAGTCTTGCCGGAATTCGTAAGTTAACATTCAACGTTCAATTTGACCCTGTTGTAGGAAACCCTGAACGACCGTTCATCCGGTTCGAACCCTATCCCCCCTCCTATTTTAACAGACGACGAAATGGAAGAACAGCTCCTTTCAACTCTAGTGAGTGACAGTGATGATCCAAGCTACGTATAGGATCGTAACAGAAACAATGAAGAATCCATGGAACGTCAGCGACTAGCTGAGATCCTGGATGATGTTCACCCATATGTAAGTGGATATACGTTCGAGCTGACATTAGCCTAATTTCCAAAACCAACTCCAATCCGAAGAATCTATTAAACACATTAAAAGTTGATTGAAAACCAAGTCGTAAGTGACTTGATCAACCCTGACTGACGTTAGCCCGATTTCCAATCCCAACTCGAGTCACAAGAATCCACCAAACATATCAAAAGTTTAATCGACACACAGGTAAGCCATAATACCCACTGAGCTGACTTTAGATGTCTGCATTGACGTTCGCCCAACGTCAACACGCAATGGACCTAAACGACCAGCATCAACATCAGATCCAATCTGATCAAGAGAGAGTAGCTTTTGGGAGACCGGTTGATCAAGAGGGAAGCTCTCAACACCAAAATTGATGCCAATCAAGCTCTACTCAATGAACTCACCGTAGGTGAAACGTCGTTGGTCAACAAAGTCAACAACGTTACATGCTACACTGTACAAAACGTCTGAGAGTAAGCTCAGGACCGCTCTGTCCAAAGTTAGAAACGAGTCCGACTCGTTGACCACCTCACTTGATCAGTTCTTGGCATTGGTCAAGACCAAAACCGATAAAATAACGACCACGTACGACAACTGGTTCGATGGTTTTTATAAAAAAAGTCAGCTCCCTCAACGAACCGATACAGCAAGAAGCTACCGACATTGCCAGGTTATTGAACTTGCTTGCTAGTACCAAAAACTTGGCAGCGACACAGCAACAGGTAGTTGACTCGATCGACCACGATCTCGTCGGTTTGGCTGTCAAAGTTGGTGTACAAAAAGGTCACCACTCTTTTCCCAGTAAAGAGTTCAACGGCAATCAAAACCGAACCAACATTTTGATAGAGGTCATCAAAGGTTGGAAGTTGTTGCTACCACAACTGGATGTGGCGAAAGAGAACATGCAAGAGTGTCAAAATTTGATCAACGCTCTACATACTACTTCAACAACAGATGTTTCACGGTATCAACAACCAAGAACCGGACCTGGAGGTGAGACCGAGTCGATGCTCGGTTTGATGATCAAGATGGGCGCGTTCAAGCGCATACTGTCGAAGACGTATGAAACCGCCATCAATCTCGACACCGACCTCAATCGAATGACTGGAACCTATCACCCTTGACAGAGACCTCAATCGGATGACTGGAACCATGGGTACCACCTTGACAGCACCAACCACGACCAACACCGCCCTTGTCGCTGCCAACGAGAGAGATTCAAAACCTGGTAAAAGTTTGACTGATCAGTCAAAGCTGGCAGAGACCTCAGCATCAGGTCTAGAGTCTTTCTTCGCCGCTGGTGGTCGTGTATTAAAGAACCTCATCAGCCACTCATCAAAGGCTGTCGACACGACGAACCAGTTGAAACTCTCCAAAGCTACTGGTCAATCCAATTTAGATCAACCCACCGAAACCACAACCCAATCTTCAAACCTCAACGCCAAACTCCTGGACGCCAAGATGTACAGTTGGTCCATGGTGAAATGCAAGGAGAAACAGGGAAAGAGACAATTGTTGTTTGGTTACTAGGTTGACTAAGGGTAAACAGTCTGGTTATGGTAGGGGGGTCGGTTATGTCTACTCATTTTAATTAATTCAGTAGTTCCGTTTATCTCTTGTACTGGTTATTCGTTTTACTCTTGCATCAGGCTCCGTTATCTTCCTCTCTATTGGCCACTGGATTGAAACATTGACCCGTTCAGATCGTTAAGGTAGTGTTCAATCAATCAATCATATACCCAATACTACATACATCAATTGAACCACGAGTTTACAATGATTGGCTGAAGTATCTGCAAACGCCATCCCGACGGTCCGACCCATTGATAAGGTACCTCCTAAGTCGTTGCTATAAATTATCCCGTAGCATTAGTACTTTCTCATCTCTGTAATCATCGGTGACATCAGAAATGATATATCCAAGTAGTAATGATATATCGCAACGAGCACACCGTCGACTGTTGGCTTTGGAAGTGGAGGTCAGGTAAGGACGATGTCATCAAAAAGCTGACACCCCAGTCCCGCTCCTCGTGGTCCTTTCTACGACATAGATAGTCATCCTGAAGGTGTTATCAATCTTTCAACCGCAGAGAACTCGCTACTCAGTCATGAGATACTTCCTGTAGGCATCATTATGTCTGTAGAGCTGACCTTAGATACTCAACAACGGCAAGATTGAATCTCAACACGTCAAATATAGGGCAACGCTCCTGCGCTCTTCGATAGTCCAACTGGCGGACTTACTTCCGGAATATGCTAATTTGTCAAAGCCAGTCCGACGCGTCACCAGAAACAACTCCGTAGCTGGTCCTGGTGTAGGAGCTTTACTTGCACAACTTATTTGGACTATATGTGACGCGGGCGATGGAGTTTTGCTCACGACGGTAAGTCAGGTATCACAAGAGCATCCTAACGTAATCCAGCCTTTCTACCGTAAGCCAGATTTATCTCAAAGCTGACAAGAAGACGACTATGTCAGAGATATACGATTTCCAGCCGATGCTGTACCTGTATTCGCCCATGTGCCAGCGACGATCGACCCGTTATCGGTTGCGGTACTTCCCCTCATCAACCAGACTATTACATCCAGTGCTTGTAAAGTAAAGTGTCTGCTGCTCTGCAATCCTCATAATCCGATTCCTCAATGTTATCCTAGAGAAACCTTGATGGGATACGTTGATATAGCTCGGAAGGTGAGTTTGAAGCTGTGCTGGTGCTGATGGCAAGTATAATATCCATCTCATAGTAGATGAAATCTTTGGTCATACGGTCTTCTCTACCGAGGACGTCCCTCATCCTCTACCATTCATCAGTATCCTTTCGACCGAGGCATGGAGCAGCGATCAGCCTAATCTGCAAAGTATCCACGTATTATGCGGACCAACGAAGGATCTTGGGTGCTCAGGGTTGAAAGCTGGACTTTTGGTAACCGAGAATGATGCTGTCAGAACCAGTGTCTCCAACGCGTTGTTGGCTACTCCAATCAGCGGTGCGACAGAAGCGGTGCTTTCGAATTTGCTGAAGGATAGCATACGTTTGGAGACCATCCTTCAGAACAATTCGTTGGCATTGGGTTTAGCGATGGACGTTTGTGCCAAATGGGCAAGAGAGAATGACCTTGGGTAAGCGGATGCAATGACAACAGATGTTGACGTCAGATACATTCCTGCGTCTGCTGGCGTATACTTCATATTGGATCTGGCACCGATCGCAATAAAGCAAGGGCTTGCTCCAAGTAACGCTTCTTCATTGATCTTGATCGAAAAGATGATATCCTACGGTGTTTATCTTGTAAGTCGACAACAACTCCTATGACTGATAACTCAGAACAGTACCGCGATTGATCTAGATCCCTTGCCCTGTCGTTTTCGTTTTGTTTTCGCCCAGAAACCGCAGGTACTCAAGGTGAGTTCTTGGGGTACTTTTAACTTACTTTTAGTTGGCTCTATGTCGCCTCAGTCGTGCTTTTGGATTCTCTTACGTACCATAAGGTCGTGAAAACGTACTGCATATTGACATGTACAGTATACTTCAATATAAATTCTCGCTAAACCAATATGAACACGGATGACAGCATGAATTGACACGACCATGCATGCACTACATACATATCAACAACGTCCATCACTCACAACTCCACAGCAGTCGCCCGCTCAAGATAACTTGGTTCGAAACCTGTGCTTGTGTAGATCTGGGGAAGCTGTCGAGTACCTTTCTGCAAAATCCACTCGGCACTGGTCCACTCTGGTTGGATTTGGTCGGAAACTGGCTGCTTGTCGATCTCGCCTCCTTTCAGTCGGCGAAGGATGACGGCGTCTTCTGGTCGAGCGAAAAAAGCCAAGCTGTTTCTGGTCAAAGCACCCTGCCCACCGGGTGCAGGAACGACTCTGTGAATGTTTGACCTAAGTATACCAGCAGAGAACGTAACCATGGCGTCTCCTAGATTGACAATACACGAGCCGGGAACCGGTTTGACGTAGACCCATTGGTTATCGTTCGGTGTGCGTATTTGAAGACCACCTAACCAGTTGAAAAGCACAGTGAGAGAACCAAAATCAGTGTGCTCGGATCTGACAGCACGTTCTTCGTTGTATGGTTGGGGTGGTGCTTGAAGGAAGCGGACGTGATCACCAGAACGTTCTTCGAATCTGTGAAGTCCTGCTAAGGTACCGGGTTCGAGACCAAGGGAGTCGTTCAAGTGGTCAAGGATGTGATCGACTGCTGTTCGACAATGCTTGATGTAGCTGGCGTACAATTCGTTGTGCTCCAAGATCATAGGATGACATGGGAGACGATCACAATAACCAAATACGTCATCCTTTCTCAACTGATATTGTCAGCAGTCATGCCAACTCCCTTGACTTACGTTGTAGTTCTCCTTGCGCAATGGAATACCAGCATCGTCGCTGACTAGAGTGTCGATGTATCGATAGGCGTAGAACGGATCGATTTTGTCTTTACCATAGGTGTCCTTTACGTCGTTGGGAAGACTGAAGAATTTCTGTTGCAGAGCATGAAGTTTTTCAGCTTCGACGACGAGCTTTCTGCCGAGTTCTGAATCCAGACATTCGAGGTAGAAAAAACCTAATTCTTTGCTTGCTTTGTAGAGGGCTTCTGAGGTGACTCGGTCTCCAGCTTCAAGTTTAGCGAGAGATATTGATACGAGTGGTGCTGTAGGCACATTGTCGGGAAACTGTGGTAGAGTGTGATGCGTAGTGATATTCGACATGATGATGATGACTAGGAGAAATCAAGGTGTTAGTGTGTATTTATGAACCTTGCTCGGACCGTCCGCAATCAGTCCGACGAATCTTTCATTTTTTGATAAAGCGGACCGTCGGATACCTTATCACTTATCATTTGCGTCAACTCGACGGACCGTCGGTATTGCCATACTACATATTTGAATCAAAGGATCGTTTGACGTTTCATCTGCATCTCAACATGGGTACGTAGAGCTACGCGAGCGACTTGTCAAGCTGACCCAAGTCTTAGCTGCAAATCCATCAAACGAAATCTATGAGATCGCTCCAGCAGCAGCCAACATTGCTCCCATTCTTCACGCAGACAGTAAAGATGAGCTAGACGGTACTACCGCAGAGGTATTGGGTGTGTATGACGAAGATTTTGTCCATCCTACGGATGATGAGAAGATCGCGTTGCGACGAGTACCTGGGAAAGTCAGTCTGGCAGGTTATGCGTTGTGCTTTGTGGAAGCTGCCAACAATGCTTCATACGACAGTGTCACCAACTTGTACACCAATTTCATTCAGCGTCCACTCCCTGCGGGCGGTAACGGTAGTGTAAGTGTCAGGTTTAATTATGACTGACAATCCAGGGTGCAACTCCACCAGGTACACAGCTAACCCCAGGTGCTCTTGGTCTGGGACTGCAGACGGCCACATCATTGGTTCTGCTTTACACTTTCTTGGTGTATTTCACACCGTTATTCGGAGGATACCATGCTGATGTACAGCTTGGAAGATACAAAGCACTCTGGGTTGGTGTCTTTATTGGATTCTTCTCACACATCCTTTTGGTAGTAGGTGAGTAGTGACGATAAGCCCTCACTGATGTCAGCTGCTATTCCAAGTGTCATAGCTGGCGGTCACGCCATTATTCCCTTTGCTATTGGAATGTTTACGCTGGCTTTCTCATCGGGATACATCAAACCTAGGTGAGTACATTAGACCGGTTGTAGCTAATTAAAAAGTATCGCGCCTTTGATCGCCGATCAATCGACAGTCAAGCGTCAACACATTAAAACACTCAAGTCTGGAGAGCGTGTCATCGTTGACCCAGGAATCACCGTGGAGAGAATGCTTCTCATGTACTATTGGGCCTCAAATTTTGGGGACTTCTACTCAATCGCTGCGTCTTATGCTGAGAAACGGATTGGATTCTGGTTAGGCTTGTGAGTCATTAAGATCGTCGCGAAACTTACTGGAAAGTCTCTTACCGGGTATCGTGTATCTATTTATGCCTGCTGTGCTGTTATGGGTACGACCTCGCATTACAGTCTACCCAGCTTCAGGCTCTTCAGTTGGTGATCTCTTCAAAGTCACTCGTCTTGCAGTCAGCGAGAAAAAGAAACTTAATGTTGATCGAGAAACTTGGGATACTGTCAAGCCATCTAATCTCAAGGCTGCAGGCCGATTTGAATCCCTGGACGTGAAGAAAGGCAAGAGCGGCTGGATCAGTTGGGATGACCAATTCGTCGACGAGGTCAGAAGAACATGGTCAGCGATGCGGGTGTTTGTCTTCTTCCCATTGTGGTATCTGGCAGATGGTGGTACAAATACCATCTTGACAAGTATGGCTGGGTCAATGACGACAAATGGGTTACCAAGTATGTCATCGCTCTGCTTTAAACTAACATTTAGATGATCTGCTTAGTAATTTCAACCCCATTTCAACGATTATCGCCATCCCAATCTACAACTTTTTCCTTTATCCTACGTTGCGAAAGATGGGCATCAAGTTTACTCTCATTCAGCGAAGTGAGTCAAAAAAGAAATGAGAAAGCTGATTCCAGTGTGTGTTGGGTACCTTATTGGTGCTATCCTTAGTGCAATTGGAGCTATACTGCAGTGGCAGGTATACAAGACAAGTCCGTGTGGTTGGGCTGCGACAACCTGCACTGAAGGTTCAGGCGTGTCTCCTCTGGTAGGTGAGATATTATCAAGCGCTAATAGAACCCAGTCAGCGTGGCTTGTGATGATCCCGTTCTGGCTACAACCTCTGGGTGGTATCTTCATCAGTGTCAGCGGTAGGTGGGAACTTTGATCAGCGCTGATTTTAGCCTACGAGATGGCGTATACCTTGACTCCACCTCGAATGAAAGGCTCCGTCATAGCGGTAGTGTTTTTCACCAACGCTCTGTCAAAAGCCATTCTGCAAGGTTGCACTCCTTCCTTCAAAGATCCCTATCTTATTTGGCCTTTGTGAGTGATTTGCAGCGACTTCATATGTTGTCTTTGTGTGACACCAGCAGTGTCGCCATTGGAGCTGCCAATCTGATTGCGTCTGTTGCCAACTACGTTCTCTTCAAGGACATTGAGACTGGGATCGAGAACACAGATTTGGATAGGATGGAGGAGAAGCCGACTGTTGGAAAGAGTGTGTGAGTGTTCGTGGGGTCCAAATGGGAATACGAGATGGTGGCTAAAGAGTAATTCGGAGATGGCTGGTGGTGATGTTCAAGATTTCCATGAAGTAAATAGCTGAAGAATGGAAATCTGTCACGTCTATCTTGATAACCTTGGGAGTAAAGCACTAACTAATGGTCGAGCCTTCATGTGAGAATATAGACCTAAAGTAAATTCACTTTGAAATGGAAGCCTGAAGAGCACTTGCACGTATAAAGTTGATAAAAAAATGCTAAAAAATTGTAAAATGGGGGGAAGATATATTTTACAAGGATCAACTAGCCGAAATGATACGCTTATCTTTTCGATCTAATCTCACTCAGCTTGATTTACGACTGAGAATCCAGCTTTTGTTGTCATCTTCTATACGTTACATCAACAACAGTATCACCGAGTACTCCAGACGAAAGACGATCCCAATCATACTTTCAACTTGCTAACAAATGTCACTCTATATCCTACCACATGCCTAAACACAACGAAGTCCCAGGGTCTCTCCATGGAGAGAACCAAGCTGGTGCATCCAGACGATCACGTCCCCAGCCCGTTCTCAGCTGTGGTGAATGCCGCAGAATGAAACGGAAGTAAGTCCCTAGTGGTCTTGAACTTGTACTAATCTCTAGATGTGATCGCAAGATGCCTTGCGCTAATTGCGTTCGACGAGGTGTAGAAAGGCAAGTGGTCAGTCTGACGGGATACTCTTGGGCTAAAACTGTGTAGCTCCTGTGATGGAGGTAAAATGACGAGTGGTCAGACTAAGAATGGTATGTCATATAAAATAAGAATAGTTACCAATGTCCCGGTCGCAGGTCTTTCCGACGCATCATTGCAAGATCGTGTTCAGCGCTTGGAAGCGTTACTCGATCCCGATTTACACCGCTTAAAGTCTCATAAACCGATCGAGAGTGGAGACTTGGAGGTCACCCTTCCACAGCGAATTGTAGATGATGATCTGGTGCACAAGAACGACGGTTTACTCGTGATGGGGGAACAATCTAGGTCCAGTCAATACTTTGGAAACGCGTCTGCAGTGTATCTCAGAGTGAGTTGTTCGGAAAGAATGACAGGTTGATGATAGTCTCGTGCCCGTAAAGAGGGTCTAAATCATCCATTCTCAGAGTTCCTCTTGAGTGTGGAAGACACTCTCCCCGACCAACCCTCTGATATATCTTCAATGGACCAGGATACCGTCACCCTTCCGATAAGGAGTATTGCAGAGCGTCTTATCAACATCTATTTTGAGGTTAGTCACTGCAAGGAACATTTCTAACAACCGTAGTTTGCCAATTACTTCAACAACATCGTACACAAGCCATATTGCATCGAACAACTCGATCTCCTCTACATTGAAACACCAGCGGGCGGGCAAAATCACATCAGCTATCATGATAAAGCAGTAATCCTCATGGTTCTGGCAATTGGAGCATCTTATGATCTTTTGAGCACTCCATGTACGTTTACGGAGATGAACTATGAACTGATCAGTAATAGACAATGCTGATGCAAAGAAATACTTCGAATTGGCGCGCAAGACATTGGCATACGGTAGGCGAACGTGGAGATCATTGCTTATAGTAGACACATCCAGCTCGCTGACTTCGATACAAGCCATGTTCTTGATGAGTAGATTCATCTACAACTCTCCAGACATAGATACAGGAAGGCCAAATTTCTGGCCTGTTCTAGGTATGGCAGTACGCAGTGCTCAGTCAGTAAGTCCCACGACATGAACGAATCTGACCGCTGTAGATTGGGCTTCATCGCGATGGTAAGTTGTTTCTTGGGCATCTGCTCACATTCAAAGGCAAGCTGTGGGATCTCGATGAAGCAGTTGTCGAAGACAGGAGGAGAGTGTTTTGGGAGGTACGCAGAACAGTCAATATATGCTGACAGCTCAGATCTATTCCGAAGACATTCTACAGAGTCTCGCGCAGGGGCGTCCAAGATGTACGTCAGCATCTTATTCTCAACTGACTTGAAGTGATCCATCAAACTGCAATGGACACCGCTCTTCCATCCTTGCCATCCACGACTGTCTCTGAGATAGAATATGGCAACTCGTTATGTAAGTGGTTCAAGGGAAAGTTACTGATCATACAGTTCATCATTACAAGGTAGGAAGCATACTCAGCTGCTCTGACTACTCTAGTATCGGATCGTTCAAGTCCTTGCACAAGTCAACGATCTTCATACCAGAGTTATTCGGCCAACATATCCTGAGATCCTTGAGGCTGACCGGGCGTTGCGACATCGTGAGTAGCTATTGAGGTGGCGCTAATTCATCAGTGGAAAACAATTTGCCAATCCAACTTAGGCTTGATTCAGTGTCTGCGATTGGCTCCAATCGTCTCCATTTCCAACGCCTCATTCTGAGAATCCTGATCACCGAGGGGTGAGTTGTTCATAGATTAAGTTGACGGTAGTTTATTCTTTCTTCATCGTGCCCATTTTGGTCACGCACTTCGCTCCCATCCTCAGGAACCCCTGGAGTCAAAGTACCAGTACGTAACGTTTGTATCTTGTCTAATTCGGCTCAGTTTCAGCTTCGTTGCTCAACTTGACTCGTCTCGTATAATGCTTCTGACTTTGAAAGCGGCTATGTGGGTGTAGCAAAAAGCTGATGTATCTAACATGAATAGAGAACTGAATCAGACGATCGCATCTCGTTATTGGTTGTTTTTCACACATTCGTTCACTGCCATTGTGAATTTCGCCGCCGTCGTGATTCACTCTCAGGGATCGTCACTTTCTCGTCAAGCAAAGTTGGAGTTAGAGTCCGGTGTCCGATTGTTCGAGGCAATGCAAGGAGAATACTACGTCACACCCATTCTGGTAAGTGCGAAAAGTGTCGTAGTCTAATACCTCAGCCGGATATACTGGCACTACGTGATCGTGGGTACACCTTAGTCACCTTGTTACTGATAGTCAGGCGCACGAGGTACCGAGATGCTCGATCCTCCTGAAAACTCTTCGCAGCTACTTGGTGTTGGAACTCACATTCGAAGACTTGAGTCCGATACGGCTGACGATGATCTTCCTGGTCACGACTTGAATGCTAGGTCTCAACAGACTACTCTCGAAGAGATTTTCTCAATGCCCGAAGTCGAGTCATCAGCGTTTTATCCTGGTGACACTACATGGTCCAATGAGAATGACCCGTGGGCTCTGGGTGATTCAACATTCGATATCGATTTGTGTAAGTTGAAAACTCTACATCAGTGGGCTAACTGTGCTGTAGTTTTCGCCGAATTGACCTAAGTAGTGTTAAAGTTGTGCAGGAACATCTATTATATAACATGGGTGTTCTTGAGTTTCCGGTCAGCTATGCATCTCACCTGATTCACCTCGCTGTCGTTGAGCTTATAGCTTAGCTAAATATAGGCTTATACTACTTATAGCGTTGTCCCTGTTTTGGTATTAATAGTTACGGTGGATTCCACTATACCATTTTGTAGCTTTTTTTGAGCACTACAAACTACCACTTTAAAATTTTTGGGGAGTGTGTCAAGGCGGGGTTCAGGGAGGACTTGGGACTTATCGGATAACTCTAAGCCGAATGAGGGTAGGGTAGTAATGGAGTCAGGGTTACTAGGTACGGGATAGACTTGTAGTGAACGAAGTTCG